>PVJN01002892.1:62207-110226 GCA_004026805.1 Lasiurus borealis | reverse complement strand
CTGTTAATTCTTAGGGGGAAAGGGGTGAAGGGTGTACAGGGAGAGACTGGACAAAAATCATACACCTATGGATGAGATCAATGGGAGGGAGCTAAGGGCAGAGGGAGGGTGGGAGCTGGGTGGAGGGGTGCTATGGAGGGGAAAAAAGAGAAACAAATGTAATAATCTGAATAATAAAGATTTAATTTAAAAAAAAAATGTTGTAGAGAGATGGTGGAACAATGCTGGATCTTGTTTGTTTATGTATTCATTTTAACAATTGATAGAACTGCTAATGTATTTTCAAGGGGCCCTGTTGCAATAAACTTATTTGATTGTCCTACTAAAAAAAAAAAAAAAAAAGGTATTACAGAATCCTAGCCAGTTTCATACTAAAAGATACAATGATATTAAATCCCCACGCTTATTTTCAATAACGAAGTGTTACCGACCTGTGTCCACTATGCCTTTGTCCCCTCTCCCTTAGCCCAGCAGAGTTCACAAGGTCATGGTGTGGCCCAGTGGTCCATGCAAACGAGGAGAATCTCAACTCAACAAACCCTCATTAACCACCTGTGAAGCACCAGGCATCATGATGACAATGGCTTCACATATGCTAAGAAGTGTGCTCTTTATATGCTTTATCTCATTTAATCCTCACCAAACCCTGGGAGATGAGTACTACTCTTTGCCCACTTTAAAAATGAAACAACTGCCCTGGATGGTTTGGCTCAGTGGATAGAGCATGGGTTTACAGATTGAAAGGTCCCAGGTTCGATTCTGGTCAAGGACATATGCCTGGTTTGTGGGCTCAATCCCCAATAGGGGGCATGCAGGAGGCAGCCAATCAATGATTCTCTCTCATCACTGATGTTTCTATCTCTCCCTCCCTCTCTTTCCTTTCTAAAAAGTCAATAAAATAATTAAAAAAGGAAATAACTGCCCTGACCCATGTCGCCTAGTGGTTAGAAAGTCAGCCTGTGCACTAAAGGGTCTCATGTTCCATTCCTGGTCAAGGGCTTGTACCTCAGTTGCTGGTTTGCTCCCAGTGCCCTGACCTGAATGCGTGTGGGAGGCAACCCAGTCAATGTCTCTCTCTCACATGGATGTTTCTCTCTCTCTTTCTCCCCCTCCCTCCCATCTACTCTCTCTGAAAAGCAATGGAAAAAAATAACCTCAGGGGAGGATTAACCAATAAATCCTATATAATAAAAGGCTAATATGCAACTGTCCCCGTGACTGGGAATTTGACTGGGAGCTCCACTAGGGGGTGGTGCTGGCCGGCCAACCTCCATGTCCCCGCCCTGCAGCTATACCAGCCCAATTGTCCAATCAGCCCCCATCAAGGCAGGCTGGCCAGACTTCACCCGTGCACGATTTCATTCACTGTACCTCTGATACTGGTAAATACATAAACAACTAAGTAAATAAAAATGAAACAGTTGAGGCATGCAGAAGAGTTAAGTACTTTGCCCAAGTCTCATGCTTAATTGCTAAAGCTGTGATGCAGGCTCCGTGGAATGAAACACAGTGCCCAGCATCCAGATTGTACAATAATGTGAAGATAAAGAGAGGTTTCCCCAGCTCCAGGGCTGAGGAACAGGTTGAGTACCCAACCATTCCCTCCCTCTGAGGACATTATAACTGGAAATCCTCCGGTGGCCTTTTCCTTCCGAAAAGCAGGAAGGGGGTTAGCTTACCTATGGGAAGAGAAAAGCTTCCCAGATAAGGGCTCACTTTGGAAAAGGAAGAGGGGACAAGAAAAAACAGCATGGGGATATCCCAAACTGCGACCCCCCCCCCACCCCTGCTTCTCTGAAAGCATATACTCTCTTCCTAGAGAAGGGGAAGCTGAGCTCACCCCACCTTGCAGAGCAGATCAGGGCCCAAGAAGACTCCAGTAAGAGTCATCTGCTCTGACCCCTCCACCCTTGCTCCTCACCCCAGCCCGCTGGTTCCAGATCGCAGAGTCCAGGGGTCACCCCTTGGCTGGTAGCAGTCTTGTCCAGGGCCCTTCATCCACCATAGTTCATCCAGCATAGTAAGGACCATCCCATATATCAGTGGTTCTCAACCTTCCTAATGCTGCAACCCTTTAATACAGCCCCTCATGTTGTGGTGACCCCCAACCATAAAATTATTTCCGTTGCTACTTTATAACTGTAATTTTGCTACTGTTATGAACTGTAATGTAAATATCTGATATGCAGGATATATTTTCGTTGTTATAAATTGAACATAATTAAAGCATAGTGATTAATCACAAAAATAATATGTAATCATATAGTATTGTGAAATATTTATTTCTAATTACAGATAAATGAAATTTTGACTTGAATCATGGTGTAGCATGGGTAACAGTCTTCATATGACAACAGTAAATTACATTGCTACACTTTGCTACACCGAGGAGCAGTGTGTTGGTTCCTAAGACCATGGGAAATATGTGTTTTCCAATGGTCTTAGGCGACCCCTGTGAAAGGGTCATTCGACCCCCAAAGAGGTCGCGACCCACATGTTGAGAATCGCTGCCATATATTCTATCACAGCTTAACACAGAAAGGCTCTTGAGTGGATGTTAGATACAGAAAACACTTCTGGGGAAGGAGATACCATATTATTTCCAACTGAAATGGGAAGTTTGGTTCTTTAAGTAGTTTCTTGTGGAGAAGTTTATTGTCGCTAGTGAAAAATCTGCTCATTTTATCTTTCTCTTAATTAACTAATTAGTAGTAAGAATTATCAATGTGTGAAATTTTTAAAAGAATAAAACTATAAAGTCTAACTGGTTTTCTTTTTCCTTTTTCTTTTCTCTCTCTCTCTCTTTTTTTTTTTTTTTTTTTTTTTTTTTTTTTTTTTTTTTTTTTTTTTTTTTTTTTTTTTTTTTTTTGGTTAATCCTCACAGGAGGATATTTTTTCCATTGATTTTTAGAGAAAGTGGAAGGGAAAGCGGGAGGGGGAAAAAAGAGAAACATCTATGTGAGAGAGAAAATTAATTGGTTGCCTCCCACACATGCTCCAAAGGGGACCAGGGACCAAACTTGAAACCCAGGTACATGCTCTTTACCAGGAATCCAACCCACAACCTTTGTGTGTGGCAGGGTGCACACAATAATCAACCACTTAGCATCACCGGCCAGGGCTGGTTTTCCTTTTTAAAGTAAAAGAGATGCTAAAGGTGCAGTTAGAACATTGTTGTATCTAAAATAAAGCAAACAGCCATTTCTACTGGGTTTGGGCTTTGTATTCTTATTTCCCAAGTACCTGAAGAGAACTCTTTATGTCTGCTGACAGATTCCAACTGTTTCTGAACAACTATAACTGAGTAATAGCTTTTAAGCACAGAGGCCCTGAAATATACAGCTCCCATAACAATACACACTGAACTATAAAGGGTAAAGAAAAGGAACAATGTTCCACATTTTCACCCCAACTACTCACAAAGCTATGCTTAGAAATAGGGGAGAGGCAATATACTGACTTATTTCCCAGGATTTATAAACATCTTTCCAAAGTCACTTCCAGAGACTGCATTTTAGTTTACTCCTTCCCAATGACATACTGATTTCTTCTTATTCTACAGACCTAATGGTATTCAAATGCTTAAAACTAACCCAGTATGTGATGACCCAAAGCAGAGGCTTCACCCAGCCCCCTTTCCAAGAAGGGCTTTCTGTCCCTGCTGCTGGGAATGCTGCCAGCAGACGGCCTCAGGCTTTCGGTTGCACATAGGGTACTTACTCTCTCAAGGGCACAGAGCGCTTGTCCGAGGACATGCTCTTCCCAGGGTCTTCTATCTTCACCACAGAGCAAGGTGGAGGTGTAAAGGTCCAGACATGTGCATGCAACATGGGCCAACTCCGACAGACCATTTGGCTCTAGAACGAACTTCCCATGGGGGTGGCTGAGGCTGTCTGCGGGCTCAGCTTCTCCTGCCCATCCTGCTCGCATGGCCTCCCTCTCACAGGTGTTGATCCCACAGGAAATCCCTAATCAACAGCCTGCATACTCAACTCCCTCCTGCATGTGCTTCCAACAAAATCCCGTCTGTTGTAACTCAATGCTTCTATGAATAAGAAAAAGATATTCCATTTTCAAAGATAAGTGGCACATGTTGAATGAAGAGGCTGGAAAAAAAACTTTCATAATGATCTTAGTACTTTTCCTCCTCTATTTGACCTACACTCCCTGGGGCTTTAAAATTCAACCTAAGCCTGGCCTATGTGACTCAGTAGTGCTTGAGCATCGACCTATAAACCAGGAGGTCACGGTTTGATTCCTAGTCAGGGCACATGCCCAGATTGTGGGCTTGATCTCCAGTGTGGGGTGTGCAGGAGGCAGACAACTGATGATTCTCATCATTGACATTTCTATTTCCACTCTGAAATCAATAAAAATATATATATTTTTAAAAATTCAACCTAGAACAAGACTGAACAGCTCAACCTGGGTTGGTCTTTTGCATTATTGCAGGTATAGGAGCACAACAGAATTCTCGGTGAGGCACACTTAGATACCTGGTCAGCCCACAAATGCCCTGAGCAGCACAAGTAGAATTGCTACTTGGAACTTTAGTGTGTTGTGAGCTCCTAGACCATTAGATGCATTCCTATTCATATCTCAGTCTAAGCCCACATCAGTATGTCTCTGTCTCTCTCCTTCTCTCACACATACACATACACACACACACACACACTTCTGTGCCACTCTTCCTTCACATGGGAAACTGAGGTCTAACTTTTGTGGTGCCAGTCTGGTTACATGTACACAAATGATATAATTAAAAATCGAATACAGTCACCTCAATAATTTACATTCCAAGTCTACTCCTTCAAGCCTAATCTCTCCATGAACCCCCGGAAACATTTCCCATAAGCACAACTACTTATTTCTTCTTAGATTCTCTGCCCATTTCTGGAAAGAAAAGGTTCAAGAGAACATATTATTTTTAAAACAAAACAAAACAAAAATGGCTATTCTTATGTTCTTTGATTGCATCCAAAATAAACCTGTAAAGGAGACTCACCCTACTCCCATACCCAGGAACTGGCCAAGCTTAGGATGAGTTGAGGAGCACAAGCCCTCCATGAATCAGGGGTGAAGCCAGAAGCAGAAGTGAGGGCCACATCTGTGCACAGATCCTCAAATGATCCTATCCAAGTGACTGCAAGGGGTACTGAAACACCCTGGGTGCCCTGGTGTTCACTGAGTCATAGGTGTGCATGTTCACTAAAGCACACATACAGGGTGAGAAAAGCAGGTTTATAAGGACCTCTGTGCTCAAGTGTATGTGAGTGCAGCAAGTAGATTACCAGAACATGTAAATAATGAAGGCCAGCAACTTGAGCACTATGGAGATTATAACCAAGTGCCCAGAATTATGACTTTCTTCTGAGTTGATAAAGCTACTGGATTATCACACCACTTGTCTTTTTCCATCTGAGCTGTAAACTTACTTTGGCCCACCCCTCTAAACATACTCTAATTGACTGGCTATTAATTCTTTAATATATAATAAAAGCTTTTAAAGTTCTGTTTATGAATGTCAACCTAATCAAATTGACTGACAGAACACTTTTACCTTTTACCTCAATCCAGTTCCTACAGTGGATTGGTTTAAAACACTGAGAGCAATTGCATTAATAAAAAGGAAATAAAAGGTCTTTATCACTGCATTCAACATGTTTTCTCTAAGGTGTCTTTCTTTCCTGGCAGTACCGTCCAGATGGAAAAAGAGCATCGTGTCCCTGCCCAAAATAAACCGTCAAGACTATGTAACCTTCCTGTAGCAGCTCCTTTAAGAGTTCTAAATCAGCTGAAACTTCTGCTCAGCAACTTCAGTTCCTTTCTCATGCTCTTTCCCTGCGAAGCACTTGGTTCTAATCAGACAACTTCCTTCCTGCTGCTTTGGTTTTTATTACCAAAGTTCTTCAATCCTTTTCACCACCCCATATGCTACACAATTCCCACTTTTAAAAGTACATTCTCGGAGACTCCCAAAGAGAAGTCAGGCTCAGCTAAAAGTCTTCAATAATGAAACCGGCCTTCGAATATGCTAGATGAAACTGAAGAGAGGAGAGAGAATCCAAGATGGTGGCATAGGTAAACACCTACACTGCTGCCTCGCACAACAATTTCAAAACTACAACTAAAAGACAGAACGGACATCATCCAGAACCACAGGAAAGCTGGCAGAGAGGAAATCCTACAACTACAAGGAAAGAGAGGGGCTCACAGAGACCCAGAGGAGCTGCAAAAAGCTGAGGTACGGAGACGTGCACAGAGAGAGTGAGAGAAGGCAAACCTGGCTGGCTTTCTCTGGTGGGAAGGAGACGGAGACTGTCAAAGGCATTGAAGGCATTGCATTCCTTATCCTACGACACTAAACCCCAGATCCAGCCAAAACTCATACGGGGGGAGTTTGGACTGTGAAAAGGGAGAGGTGCAAGGAAATTTAGGGGAGTCGCAAAAGATCAGGAGTTTGGTGGCGGGCACTGCACTGTGCCACAGAAGACCGACTGCTGATTGTGCTGCTGGCTTTCACAAGTGGGCGGGAGACAGACCCTCCCAACTGTGCCACTTCTAACTCCAGTAAACCCGTTTCAGGCAAAACCCTGGGGACCGAGGGAGGGGCAGCAGTCTAGAGGCACTGGGAGAGAGCTCGTGCGCACAGGGATTACCCAGTCACTTGAGACTCAGGGGCCGTGGAGGGCGGTCCTGAGACTCCACCCATCTCAAGCTCAACAGAGAGGCTTTTGTGGTTTTTCAAGTCTGGTATCATAAGGCTGAATCCAACACAGAAGATCTCCCACCACAGTGAAAATGCCGAGACAAGGGAAGAGATCACAAACAAAAGAAATAGAGGAAAACAAACGACTGGATATAGAGTTCAAAACCACACTTATAAGGTTTTTCAAGAATATCCTAGAAAAGTTGGACAAAGTTAGCAAGTCCCAAGAGGAGATGCAAAAGGACCAATTGGAGATGCAAAAGATCCAACTAGAGATGATAAAGGACCAAATAGAAATTAAACATACACTGACTGAAATAAAAAATAATATACAGAGACCTAACAGCAGACTAGCGGAAGGCAAGAATCAAGTAAAAAATATGAAATATAAAGAATCAGAAAACACTCAACTGGAAAAGCAAGAAGAGAAAAGAATCCAAAAATGTGAAGATAATGTAAGGAG
Organism: Lasiurus borealis; assembly: GCA_004026805.1. Classification (NCBI taxonomy): domain Eukaryota; kingdom Metazoa; phylum Chordata; class Mammalia; order Chiroptera; family Vespertilionidae; genus Lasiurus; species Lasiurus borealis. The sequence continues at coordinate 103,054 of PVJN01002892.1, read as the reverse complement.
TCTCTGGGACAGCTTCAAGCGTACCAATATCAGAATTGTGGGGGTGCCAGAAGAGAGAGAGCAAGATACTGAAAACTTATTTCAAGAAATAATGACTGAAAACATCCCACATCTGGTAAAAGAAATAGACTTATAAGTCCAGGAAACACACAGAACCCCATATAAAAGGAATCCAAAGAGGACTACACCAAGACTCATCATCATTAAAATACCAAGAAAAAAAGACAAAGAGAGAATATTAAAAGCGGCAAGAGAAAAACAATTAATTACCTACAAGGGAGCACCCATACGACTGTCAGCTGATTTCTCAACAGAAACGATGCAGGCCAGATGGGAGTGGCAAGAAATACTCAACGTGATGAATAGCAAGAATCTACAACCAAGAATACTCTATCCAGCAAAGCTATCATTCAGAATTGAAGGGCAGATAAAGACCTTCACAGATAAGAAAAAGCTAAAGGAGTTCATCAACTCCAAACCAGTATTATATGAAATGCTGAAAGGTACTCTTTTAGAAGAGGAAGAAGAAAAAGGTAAAAGCCAAAAAATTATGAACAACAAATACATATCTATCAACAAATGAATCTAAAAATTAAGTGAATTAAAAATTTGATGAACAGAATAAACTGGTGAATATAATAGAATCAGGAGCACAGAAAGGAAGTGGACTGATAATTCTCATGGGGAAAGAGGGGAGGGGTGTACAGGGAGTGACTTGACAAAAATCATACACCTATGGAGTCATCAATTGGGAGGGAAGGTAAGGGTAGACGGAGGGGTGGGAGTGGGGTGGAAGGGAACTATGGAGGGGAAAAAAGAGAGACAAATGTAATAATCTGAATAATAAAGATTTAATTAAAAAAAAAAAACTGGTGAGAGTCAAGTTTGTCTCCGGTGGTTTTCACCTTTCTTCTGCATCCCTTCCTTTCTGAAGAGCACACTCCTGTTTTTCTCCAGAACCAAGCATCCTCCATCTTTTGCATACCCGCCAACCCCAGCAAGTATAACATGACAAATAAATCATAGTTGGTGTAAACCTCTGTCCAGAAAGGAGCTAACACAGCAGGCCTAACTGCCTTTCTTAGAAGGACCTGCTCACAAAGTTGGCTCTTGACTGGGCGTTTGGAAACTTGAATTTGGGGAGGGTTCCCATTATTAACGAAGAGTGGTCACTGCTCCTAAATTGTATAAACAATATGGTTTATGCTGAACACCTGCTTTACTTCTGGGAGTCTGGAATTTGGGAAGCTGCAAGGCAGAGGGGGCCTTCATGACCAATACCCTCGAAAAACCCCTGGGCCCTGAGTCTTCAATGAGCTTCCAGTTGGCAACACTTCACAGGTATTGCAGGGGGATTTAAGCACATCTTGTGTGACTCCATTGGAAGAGGCCTCTGGCAGCTCGTTCCTGGTTTTCCCTGGACCTCACCCTTTGCCCCTTTTATCTTTACTGATTTTGCTTTGTATGTATCCTTTCACTGTAACAAATCATAGCCATGAGCATAACTAGAATCAATTCTCATTATTAATGGAAGGTGTGTTCTAGAAAGTCTCCATGGACAATGAATTAGCAAACACTGCATCACTGTTCCTAAAAGAAATACATCCGTGTGTGTGTGTGCATTTTATTTGTATATAGCTACATATGTGTGTGTGTGTGTGTGTGTATATATATATATATATATATATATATATACATATATATGTGTATATATACATATATATGTGTATATGTATATATATGTGTGTGTATCTACCTATATATCACATATGGACTATATCTTAAATCCTAAAAACAACTCATTGTGGTAGATTATATTATTTTATTTTTCAAGTGGGAAAACAAGGTTCAGGAGTGTTCCTTTAGCTTACTTGAGACCATCCCCTAACAGGAGGTATTATCTGACCAGCCTCCGTCCTTCGGTATCTCTGTGTGAGAGCAAAAATGAAAAGGCAAAGCACTGCCTTACTTGACCTTGGCTCAGAATGTGTGCAGTAGATAACTCAAAATTTTCACCTCTGTACACGCCCATGAATAATTGCTGAAACACTGCAGGAACTGGTTTGGGGTTATAAATTTTAATGAGTAGCAAGTATACCCTGAATTCTATTGAGTCCTTCCAGCAAATCACCAAGTGTGAGGGTGGTCTTGGGGGCCCCTGACATAGCCTCCAAGAAGAGCCCCCAGTCTCCCCTTCTTGCAAAAGCACCAAAGAGGAGGGACAATATTATCTTTAGGCCCAAGTGGCAAGAGGTTAAGCTTCCAATGTGACCTGCTCTCTGAGCGGTCATCACTGCGGCCTTTCCTTTGAGATGCTCTTTGGTCTCATTTTGGCTTTTCTGTCATCCATTCTCTGGTTCAGCTGCCACAGCTGGCATGCAAGCCTCCCTCTTGGAAGTCAAATAGGAGCTGTGGTGAGCCCCAGGGGAAGGAGGACTGATGAGTCACTAGGCCACTGTCCTGGGACCTAATGATAAATGCTCTTTTCCTTGACAACTGTTTCCACAGCTTTTCCTCTGGAAAATCCTTGTCTCTCTCTCATTAGATCGCCCCTCAGTGTGGCCAGGGTAAAGACGAAGGCCTAGAGCTCGGAGGAAGGGATAAAGCAGGCACCAAACTAGAAGGGAGAACTAAGTCCTGTGGGCCCAACCCAGCTCATCATGTTACAGCTAGCAGCAAAGCCAGGTGATAAATGCTGTGCATGTGTCTAAATATCATTTCTGTTCCCTACCTGGTTTGGTTCAATGGACAGAGTGTTGGCCTGCGGACGGAAGGGTCCCAGGTTGGATTTCAATCAAGGGCACATGCCTGGATTGTGGGCTCCGTCCCCAGTAGGGGGCATGCAAGAGCAGCCAATCAATGATTCTCTCTTATCATTGATGTATCCATCTCTTTCTCCCGTCCTCTCTCTAAAATTAAATAAATAAATAAATAAATAAATAAATAAATAAATATTGTTCTGCAGACTTAGCAAATGCAAAAGATATGAGTTCCTCGTGTGCTGAGAGATTTGGGCAGCCCTGCCAATATAATGAAACCTCAGAAAAGCTCTTCAACACTGAGGTCTGGGAGCTTCTAGGTTGGAGAACACAATGATGTGCTCTGGGAGGGTGACTTACATGGAGAAGGCACTCCTACCTCAATACCCTCCCTATCTACTCTACTGTTTGGCTTTCCTGAGATGTATCCTTTATAACAAAATAGTAGTGTAAGTATAGCATTGTCCTGCATTTTGTGAGTCGTTCTAGTAAATTACTAAATCCTGAAGGGGGACAATGGGAACCCAGTGTTTGCAGCCAGCAGCAGACGTGATTGGGGATGCCAGGACTTGCAGCTGGCCTCGAAAGGGACAGCAGTCTTTTGGGACTGAGCCCTTAAACCTGTGGAATCTGACATTAACTCCAGGTAAATAGTGTCACAATTGAATTAAATGATTGGTGTCAGAAAATTGTTGGGATGACACAACTGCTCTTGCCTCTCTCCTCCCCTCCCCTCTTTTCCCCCCCTCCCCCACTCCGATTCCCCCCTGTGGCCCCATTACTATAAACCAGTCCCTTCCTATGGATGAATAATGAATGTTCTGATGACCAATTTTATATTCACCACGTACTTAATACCATTAAGTGCATGGAAAATAATCACCTTGCATAGATCTAACTGTCTTATCTTTAGGCAAATTCATCTCTAAACACATCAGATGATAACTTGCAGGTATTACTCAAACCACAAAGCCCTAAAAAACAAGACTAATTACAAACTTGTTTAATTGAAGCTTCCAGAACACATTTCAGCAAAACAACTTCTATAGATACCATGATCTCATAAAAAATATAAACCCATTTTGAGCTCAAGACAGTAGCGTAAGCATACACAGCTGTCCCATTCTTTCTCAAGACACAGTGAGATGCCAATAACAACATTTGTGAAAGAGTGAGCCTGTGGTGGCACTGAAAGCACGGAGGAGTGCTCTCAGTAAATAGGTCATCAAAAAGTCTTTCTTAAAAAACAAAGATAATTGGGACTGTATTTACAAATAAACAAAAATGGGAAAAAAAAATATGACTTTAAATACATAATCAAAGATAGAGACAGGGGTTCTTTTTTCCCCGACAGAACTCGGAGTCTCCCAGCTTGGAGCCACTGAGACTGGGAGCCAAAAATGGTCTACAACATGGCTGCCAGGCAAGAATCAGAACAAGGTAGGGAGAGTCATCCACAGTGCAGCTGAGCCAGTGGCCCTTCCCCTGCCTGTCTGTCTGTGGGCCTGGCTCTGAGCTGGAACCACTGGAGTAGCTCTCTCTAGAGAGGAAGGTTTGGTATTCAGGCTGGTGAGTGAGTCACAAGAAGAGCCTCTAGGATAGACACAGTGGAGAAGAGAAATATATGCTCCCCAAGGTTAAAGTTCTCCTTATCTGTGTAATTTTGGGGGTAGTGATATAACAAAGGGTCTTGAATAATCTGCTTATATTCTCTTCTACTGACCACTACCCGAAAGGGAAATTGGCCTCCTGGTCTATCCTGTCACTTATACTGAGTCCACACCCAGTCTCCCCTTCAAGAAAAAATATCTGGGGTCAATGAACCTACCTAAATACCAAGAAAGCCTATGTCAGCTGCCTCTATTCACTGACATGGTCCTTAATTCATAAATATGAAGTCAATGAAGAATTAACAGATATGAAAGGAAAAGCCAACAGCATGTGTACAAGTTTGCTAGAGTTGCCATAATAAAGTACTAAGACAAGGTGGCTTAAACCACAGAAACCTATCTTCTCACAAGTCTAGAGGCCAGGTGTAGGAGGTCAAGTGCAAGACAGGTTTCTCCTGAGACCACTCTTCAGCCTGCAGATAACCATCCTCTCTCCTTGTGTCTTTCCTCTTTTTAGAGGAACCTCTATTAGACTGAATAAGGGTCCATCTTAATGATGGAATTTTAACTGAATTACTTCTTTAAAGTCACTATTTCCAAATACTGTAATATTCTGAAATTTTGGAACTTAGGACTTTCAACATATGAATTTTGAGCACATAACAAAGTTAAAGAGAAAGAATGAGATGAACAACCCAAACTTTATCAAGAGGAAAAAGAAATATCACAAGGAGCAGAAGGAAAATTTTAGAGTTCTAACTAGTACCATTTAAAGGTTGAAAAGATTTTACAACCTTAAAAACATATTCTGTAAAAAAAAGCAATGTGAGCATTAAAGCTTATTGGTGCTTGAAAGTATAATTCTCAAAATTAAAAAAAAATATATCAATTATAAGAGATAAGTAGTAAAATGGCTACAACAATTTTAACAGAAATCAGTAAAACATGTTAAGTCAAAATAAAATAGACTATAAAAGGGGGAGCTTCATTGTAAAACAATATGAGAGGTAAGTTTGAAAGAAAGTTTAAGAATTCTATACTTGACTTATACAGTGATATTAATTTATTTTAGACTTCGTTAGAAAAATGTAAATTTAGGTATACTAGTTAAAAATATGAAAGTGGATGTGGCCCAAGGTAGGAGGCAGAGCTGAGCACCTCCTTCTTAGATGAGGATAAAGAGGAAATTCATTTTCCCATAAAACGGCCATTTCCCAGCTTCTGGTTCTACATGGGGAACCCACGTTCAGCTCTTCACAATGCACAGGGACCACAGCCTCAATGCCCCTCTCTGCATGAGTGTTAGAACTCTAGTCCCTGAGGTCTGTAGCTGGTCCAGTTTTCTCTGAGGGCCACGAGACTTCCATTTCACTTGCCACTACAGGTTTGTGCCTTCATTTCCAACACTTTTCTTGCTTCCAAACTCAGCTAAGAATGGGAAGCCAATTTTTAATACATAGGTGGGCAAAAGGAGGTATACAGTTGTGAGTATGTGAAACACAAAGTGTATCCTTGTATTGTTATTAATCAACTAGAGGCCAGTGCACAAATTCATGCACTGGTGGGGTCCCTGGGCTTGGCCTGCAGGGATAGGGCTGAAACCAGCTCTTTGACATTCCCCAATGGGTCCCAGATTGCGAGAGGGCAGTTCTCAGGTGATGCACCCCAGAATCAGGCTTCCTCCTCTCTGTGGGTGTGTCACCCGAGAACCACAGCTGCCAAATCACTGCAGCTCAGCAGCTCCTGCATTGAACGTCTGTCCCCTGGTGGTCAGTGATCATCATAGCTATCATTTGGACCGTCTACCCCTGGTGGTCATTGTGTGTCATAGCTACTGGTCAGACAGTTGGATGATTGCTTAGACTTTTATTAATAGAGATTATTGGATTATTTTCCATACAAACAACTGTAAACCTCCTTATGCCCATCCCTGTATGTCATCTAATATTTCCATGTGTTTGGAAAAGGGAATGGTGGGACTCGCCCTTCAGCTCAGTCTACCATTTTGACCAAAATCTACACTGAGAATCAACAGAGTTAATAATAAAAAATACATTTAGAGCACACTATCCTAAGAGCTTCATGTATCAACTCATTTCATCTTCATAACAACACTATAAAATAGGCACTAAAGTCCCCATTTTAGAGACAAGAAAGTTAGGACAGAGAATGAGGAAGTAACTTGTTCAAAGTCTCAAGGTCACATGGCTAATATATATCAGAGGCAGTTTGTCCCTTACCTGCTAGCTACCTCTGTGATATTCATTTGTACTGTTCAACCAATATTGTTGGTGTTCCTTCCTCCACAACAAGATACATGAGTATGATTATACCTCCAGTATAATCACTGCAGGGGGCACATGATTTCCTCTGACCAATGAGTTGTGAATGAAATTGGCACATGCCTTCTGGGTCAGAGCATATAATTGCAGGAACAAGACCCTCCAGAGCTCTCTTACTCTCTGGCACGGTGACCAGCAATGTTTGAAATGGTGGCTATTCTGTCCAGCCAGGAATCTTAAGTAACTATGCCCATCACTGACTCAACCTGAGTTGGTTTTTTATTCTTGCTATAAACACACATGTCAGAAGTCTGCCATGAGCTAAAACCAGGTGACAGCAGGGCTGCATTCCTTTCTGGAGGCTCTAGGGGAGATTAAATTTCTTTGCCTTTCCCACCTTCGAAAGGCTGGCATTCCTTGGCTTGTGGCCCCCTCTACCATCTTCAAAGCCAGCAACAGTAGATGGAGCCCTTCTCACATTACATTATTCTGAACTCTAACTTCTACCTCTGTCTTCCACTTTTAAGGGCCTCACACTGGATCTACCCAGATAATTCAGAATAATTGTCATGTCAGCTGATTTGGCAACCTTAATTCCATTGGTGACCTGATGCCCCTTGGCCATGTAACCTAACATATTCTCAGGTTCTATAGTATGTAGACAACTTTTTTGGGGGGCGGGATTGTATATTCTTCTGCCTACCACAGTACTTTATACCTATCACATCAGCCCTTCTGGGGTGAGGCCTAAGCATCAATACTGTTTATAGGTTCCTAGATAATTTCAATGTGCTGACAAGTTTGAGAACCAGTGCCTTTGTTGAATATGTGGAGAGAATATACTTAGTCCTCTACTTTCATATTGCCTCTCATGTTTGCATGACAGATATAAACCCCACATATGCACAAAAGAACATCACAGAGTTACATACTCATGCATCTGCCATCCTAGTCGCAGTCAGAGACTCTTCATCACATTTTAACACCATCCTTTTCATTTCCTCCCTGCCTCCCAGTCCTCATCTTCCTTCTAGCCCCAGATGCGTGCATGTGTACATAGACAAACATGAAGTATTTTTCTATTCGTTGCCAAAATAAGCTATTTTCTCTGTGGTGGCCTCCCAGAGAGACTGAGTTACACTAGTGGTTTTCCAACATGCACATTTGCTCCTTAGAAATGGGGCAGAGTCAGCCATTTTCTTTCATAGGAACCAAGAGGCTCTGAGGATAAAAATTATATCCCTGCTCAGACTATAATCAGCCTCTACTGCTTTTGTATCTGTAGGTGTTGAGAACAGGGCTGCAGCCCCCACCGGGTGGTTACTGTGATCTGAGTGTGCACTGAGGAATCTGGACAGTGGAGAAGGACACTACTTTTGTTGTAAATATCTCTATTTGATTTACTGATTACTGAATTATTCTTTTGGTTTTCATTAAATGAGAGAAACAATAGGGTAAGATAAAGGCCAGCCAGGCCATTTTGGAATCAAGTATCAAAACCTTACTAACAAAATACATTGTACTTAGAACATAACCACAAAGCTGAAGGGTCAAATTACCATCAATTTAGAAATTCAGTTTCCAATCTCCTCATACAGAATTAAAAAGGGCCTGACCAACACCAGGGATTATCCTGTTCATATGTCAGTGGCCAAGCCTAATGAGGGTAAGAGTAAGCAGTTTAGTGGCAATGCCAGTGGGGGGAGACCTAAGTGTGCAGTGGACCTGGGGCTGGTCGCTGGTGAAGGTGCAAGTCGGCAGGAGAGAGCAGTGGGGGCCAAACCAAGGTTGTCTCACACAACAGAGTTTAATACTTCAGTTCAAAGTGAACTACATGGGAGGCTGGGCACAGAGGTCTCCATCAGACTCCCCAGACACTATTCATAATGAAGAACTGTGGTGCTGGTTTACTAGAAAAGTCCTTCAAGTTCATGCTCAAGAGGACAGGGCCTTTTGAAAGGAACACAAACAAGAAAATAAACAGGATTGAACTGACTGAAGTAGGTGTTGCTGAGACCTAATTCCGGCATTGGCCAAACCTTCAAGTAGGGCTGAGGAATGTCTGGCCCTCGGGCCATATAAGGCCCAAGAAATCATTTGGTCTAGCCCTGCCAAGGCAGTAGGGGTGAGTTAATTAAATGTCTGACCAAATACAGCAGGCTAATTTTTAAGTTATAATTTTGTATGGCCCATGAATGATGTTATAAATATCCACATGGCCCTTGGCAGAAAAAGAGGTTCCCCACCCCTGCTAAAGTCAGCACCACAAAGAGCCACTGGCACAGTTCTGGTGGATAATCAGCTATCTCACCAGTCTCTGCCAGTGTGTGCCAGTCCCTATCATTCTTTTTGATGCTTAAATATCCCAAACTCGCCAATCCTCTTTATGTATCTCTGTCAATCTTTGCGCCTTTCCTTTCCTGAAAGAAACCAGGGTGATAAGGAAGACCACTGTCTCACTAGCATCAATACTGGGTTTGAGGGGACCAGTGTATCCTTTGAAAGAACTACCAAAGAACTACTATGCTCCCTGAAAGACACAAAATGACCAGAGATTTCATAAACTTACCAGTGAACTACCATTATAAAGGTATATTAGAGCCCATCAGTTGAATTTTCATGTTGAAAGGTTAGAAAGGTAATGTGATAGGCCGAATAATAAATATATACTCTCATCTTGGTCCCTGGAATCTGTAAATGGCAAAGGGACTTTAATATGTGAAGGATAAAAAAAAGGGGGAAGGATTAAAATATAAAATTGCCAGCTACAAAAACAGTCACAGGAATGCAAAGTATAATATAGGGAATACAGTCAATAATATTGTAGTAACTGTGTATGGTATCAGATGGGTACTAGACTTATCAGGGTGATCCCTTTGTAGCTATATAAGTAACTAATTCCTATGTTGACCTCCTGAAACTAATAGAATATTGTATGTCAACTATAATTGAAAAAAATTATAAATTAACTAATTAAAGATAGGAGATGCAGAGATTATCCTGGATTATGTGGTTGGGCCCTAAAAGTAAGCACATGACCTGATAAAAGGGAGGCAGAGAGGAATTTGACACAGAAGGCAATGTGACAATGGAAACAAGATGTGTGGTGCTGGCTTCTGAGATGAAGGAAGGGGCTACGAGCAGGGGATACAGAGAAGGCAGCTCTAAAAGCTAGAAAAGACCAAGAAGTGACTTACCCGCAGGGCCATGGAAGGGACACCTAATTTCAGTCTAGTAAAACACATTTCAGACTTCTGATCTCCAAGACTGTAAGGGAGTGTGGGTTGTTTTAAGCCACTAAGTTTGTGATAATTTGTTAGAATAGCAATAAGAAACTAACTCAGGAGTGGCCTGGGCTTTGGGAGTTTTAAAAGTTCCCCAGGTGATTCTAATATGCAGCAAAGTACAATAACTATTGAACGAGAGCAGTGGTCGGCATACTCATTAGTCAACAGAGCCAAATATCAACAGTACAATGATTGAAATTTCTTTTGAGAGCCGAAAACCAACTTCTGCGCATCGGCCACGAACTTTCAATGGCACTGCACACGGTATTTTGTGGAAGAGCCACACTCAAGGGGCCAAAGAACTGCAGTTTGCCAACCACTGAACTAGAAGAAAGACTAGATAAGGACATGCTGGCGTGGTTGCTTATGTGGGAAAAATGTATGGGAAGTCAGCAAGTCACCTCACCCAAGAATGAACCATCAATCCTTAACCATCTACCCACAGATTGCTACACAGCGGCCTATCCAAGCACGTCATAGGATGGGCATGCTTCCCCAGTGTGGTGTCCTTCTAGTCTGACCCACTGCAGATGCTAAATTTCCCTCAGATAAAGAACAATTACACATATGGCAGGCAGACTTTCTTCAGAGCTAACTTTCTAACCAACACCACCTTTCACGGAAGAAATGGGCCAATGACTACATTATAAGCAAATACATGAAACAGCACATTTACATGAACACTATCAGGAAAAGGACTAAACTGTCTTCCTCTCTGGGCTTACACTACAAAAAACCACTACATATTAGGATTGTACAGATGGAGAGTTTTTCATTTGCTTTTGTAATCTATTTACTTACAATAGATTAAAGGTGGAAATTATTTATAAATTATTTATTTGGGAACAAAGTAATTCATTCTTCATAGAGAGCCAGAAAAATACTATTTGTACAATTCTGCCAGGGGCAGCCCTCCCTCCAGAGTGAGCATATGCCTGCTCCTAGGGCTTCCTCATACCATAGTACATAAGTTTACTAAAAAGCCATTCCATCATGAGCCTCCATAGTACTATCACCAACAGCCAAAACCAAAACCTCTTCTTACTTTTCTCTCCCTACTTTGTCTTCTCCAGAGAGGAAGCACTGAAGTAGAAAAGGCAGTCACATGAGAATCAGAAGACCTGTTTGGAATTTCAGTTCCATCCCTTATTAGTGATGTCATGTTAGGAGTCCCTCAGCCACTCTGAGCTCTGTCTCTAACAGATACCATTGCCTTCACAGTGTTGATGAAATAAAACAACACAGATGAAATTGCTTGGCACATAGTAGGAACTTCATGAGTCTCAGCTTTCACACATCACCCTATGCCAATGGTCAGCAAACTGCCGTTCATGAGCCACATGCGGCATCATGAACTGCAATTTGCCGCTCTGTTAACTAATGAGTTTGCTGATCACTGACCTAGACTCTTGATTCCAATAATTACAGGCTGTTGCTGTTCCTTGTGATTAAGCCCCTATCCAGTGGTCAGCAAACTCAAAAGTCAACAGAGCAGCTCTCGAGCCACAGTTTGCCGACCACTGCCCTATGCTGAAGCTTCTCAGGTCTCATCTTCCGTCATCCTCTCATGAGCTCTGGTCCTGTATCTCCCACTGTCTACCCAATGCTCTGGCTCCGATCTCTTACTAGCATCTCCATCTGGACATGTCTAAACTGGATTTATGATCTGCACTCACAAACCATGACCCTCCAATTGCCCTGACCGTGTCCATCAATTAAAATGCCATCAGTTCTCTGCCCCATCCTTTCTTCTCCATTTCTACTGCTCACTTCTCATTCAGGCTCAGAACCTCCCAGCTCACACCTCAAGCACAAAAGCCTGTCAGGTTAAAGCTCTGTCTCTTCCAAGCCAGCCTGCTTGTGGACTGCAAATGAGTCTCTCTTCAAACAGATTCACCACATCAAGCCCTGAATAAAGATCCTCAAGCACTTTCTTGCCCTGCAGCTGGTATCTGTGATGGAAGAGGAACCACTCCACCAGGCATGCAGAGGACAGTCCCCGAAGCTTCCCTGTGCCTCCCATCAGCATCCCATCAGCGTGCAAGGCACTGAGCAACTTCACTACATTATGCATTAAGGAAAACTCTCAGAATAAACGGATCGTTAAAGTATTTTTAAAAGCAGTCCCAAAGAACTGGAAATTTTTTATCAAATTTCTTTACATAATATTTAGTAACTACAATCTAAGTCTGCCACAAACCACCCTCAACTGCAATAAATATAATAATCCATCGATAGTAAAACACATTGTATGTTTTGTAATATCACAATCATTTAACAAATATTCAAGCCTTCAGTATTTATACTAAGTAGCAAATGTGGTCAATCTCAGAGATGTTCTTACCATTTTGTTCCTCCAGCTCATTCCCAATCTCTTGTCCCATTTGTTTTTGGCGACTTATGATAGAAGAAAGGGCATCAAGGCCTGCATCCTGTTCTGAAAGAAAAAGTAAAACACTCAACTAAAAACCAAAGGAAACCATTTAAAGTCCAGAAATATACCCAGGAGTATAACATAACAAATATATGATAAAAGTAACATTTTAAATCATTAGCAAAAGGAGAGAAAAAAGTTAACATTATTGGAACAAAAACGAAGGAAAAAAAATTAAGTATCTACCTCATACCTTAAACTAAAATGATTTCCAGATAAATTAAAATTTTAAATATTAAAAATGAACGTAAGATTTGACTTCATAAACATTTAAACTTTCAAATATTTGATACATAAAGAGCATGTGCAAATCAATAATAAAGATTTATTCTTCTGAGTTTTAAAAAGGGCAAAGGATATAAATAAGAAATGAAAATGAAAAAGAAGAATGCAAATACACAGGGTTAACTAAGTGTGAAGAACTAGAAGTTCCTACATACTGTGTCTTGGGAGGACAGTTCACATACCTTTCTGGAGAGCAAATTGTGCCTACCTTTTTATCTGTCAGCTCTATGTCTAGAAATGTATGTAAGAAAACATCAGACCACATGTAAGATGTATATCTAATGACATTTGTTGATACATCGCTTCTTATGCTATCAATGTATTACCCCTCAGCTCCAAGTTGAACCCCTTTTGACTGCTCTGTGAAAATGGACCTGGTCCTTCAAATATTTTTCCTTTGGCCATCTTTGTCAGTAAGAGGGGACTTCAGAGACATCATGGGAGGAAAGGTTTGCTTCCTGCCTCCAGCCTGCTCTCTCGCTAGGCTCCCACAGCCTCCCTGCTTCTCCAGTGTCCAGCAGCACCACAAGGTCAGCAGGGCACCCTTCTGTAGGCAGTTTCTTAACAGAGTGCCTCCACTTGGACAATTCCCCATGAATAACATCCCTACCATCTTAGAGGGCAGATTCCAGCAGGTTCCACAGCCTGGCTGCAAACCACAGTGATCTCTCTGAAATCTTTATTCTAATGTCCTGTTATCTTATCTAATAAAAGAGTAATATGCAAATTGACCATCACTCCAAGTCACAAGATGGCCATCCCCATGTGGTCAAAGATGGCTGCCCTCATGTGGACATAAGATGGCCATCACAAGATGGCCTGCAGGGGAGGGCAGTTGTGGGCAGTTAGGGGTGACCAGGCCAACAGAGGAGGGCAGTTGGGGTGACCAGGCCTGCAGGGGAGGGCATTTGAAGGTGACCAGGCTGGCAAAGGGCAGTTGGGGGAGGAGGGAGCAGGCCGGCAGAGGAGGGCAATTGGGAGAGACCAGGCCAGCAAGGGAGGGCAATTAGGGGGGACCCAGGCCTGCAGGGGAGGATATATGGGAGGGACTAAGCCTGCAGGGGAGGGTATTTGGGGGGTGACTAGGCCTGCAGGGGAGGGCAGTTGTGAGCAATCAGGCCAGCAGGGAGGGCAGTTAGGGGTGACCAGGACAGCAGGGGAGGGCAGTTGGGGGAGCCCAGGTCAGCAGGGGGTGGGGGGCATTTTGGGGAACCAGGCCTGCAGGGGAAGGCATTTGGGGGAACCAGGCCTACAGGGGAGGGTAGTTGGGGAGGGAAGTTGTAGGTAATCAAGCAAGCAGAGAGGGCAGTTAGGGGTGACCAGGCCAGCAGAGGAGGACAGTTGGGGGAAACCAGGTCATCAGGGAAGGGCAGTTCGAGGGACCAGGCCTGCAAGAGAGGAGAGTTAGCGGTGACCAGACTGGCAGAAGAGGGCAGTTAGGGGCAATCAGGCCAACCAGGGAGCAGTTAGGCATCGATCAGACTGGCAGGGGAGTAATTAGAAGGTGATCAGGCTGGCAGGAAGAAGTGATTAGGGGCAATCAGGCAGAGGCAGGCAAGAGGTTGGGAGCCAGCAGTCCTGGATTGTAAGGAGAATGTCCCAGATTGGAGAGGGTGCAGACTGGGCTGAAGGACACTCCCCCCTCCCATGTATGAATTTCGTGCACCAGGCCTCTAGTAGTTAATAATTCTGTATATTAAACTTTAAACCCTCTTTCTCCTAAATGGATCCACACTGATACATTTATAATAGTGAAAAACTGGAAATTATTCAAATGCCCAAACACAATGATTTGTTTAAAAATGTGTATATAGCCATATAATAAAACACTACAGAGTCACTAAAAGTGATATGGTCCATGGATATTTTGATATTGAAAGAAATCCATGATATGTTATTAAGTATAAAAATGCAGTATATAAAACAATAAATAATAAAATAGAATTTTTGTTTTTTAAAATATATGCTTTTCTAGATTGTAAAAATGTAAAGAAAAAGGAACTCGAAGTACTTTCTTTAAAATTTTATATTGGTTTGTTCTTTGCAGTCTCAGTAATCTCTTTGTAAGAACCATTTTCTTTGCTTTCAGGTGCATTTGGAAGAACATTCTGAGGCTGAATCTAAAGACTCTTTCTACCCAGGAAATAAATATGCCAGATGAGGGTAACATGCCAATTGCAGCTTCATTTGTTGAAGGGGTTCTTTTCATGACTAGTTCACATAAAGGCATATCTTCAAAAGCAGAAAATCACAACTGTCTTCTTATGCAAGATCACGTTAACATTGACTTGTATTTTTTCCTACTCTTTTTATGGAATTAAGCCATTACACTTAACTCATTAATTCATCTGGAATTTATTTAAACTAATGGTGTGAGGTAAGGACCCCTTAGTGACATTTTTTGACACTACATATTTTTCAAACTATACAAATGACCTGCTTTCTCCAGGGATCATTCTAAGGGACCATTTTATAGCAAAATCTCTTTATAATGAGGTCCTTTTGGTCTTTAGTAACAACCTCTTGGATGGCTTCCAAGATAAATTTATCATCAACCTAGTGCTGCTATAGGATGACCTATATTATAGCAAAAATCCAAATGTATCCCAAAAAGAATCTACATATAGGACTGAGGGTCAAGAGTCAAAATGAATTAAAAGGTAAAACAATTTAAAAAGAGGAAAGAAGATTCCTCTACATTTTTCATTTAGAAAAAGAATCATTGAAGATATGAAGTTGCTTTATCTAGTAGAGACACAGATTGTGAATGAAAAATAACTACTCTGCATTCTTTTCTCTCAACCTTGACTCATGAAATGGTTTAACTACCTAAAGGTTCTCTTTCTAATGCAAAACAGAAAGAGGGCTAAACATTCTGCTCAACTGAAATCATTTCTGTAAGAACTTAACATCTCCTCACTGTGGTTTAGTGTGGTAACATTTTCATTCCACAATCCAAAGACAAAGACAGTCCAGGGAACTGAGACACTGCCTATGTGATGATGATATTGATGACCTTACCTTCTTCAAACCCTAAAGCAGCAATTCAAAGGGCAGGTGGTATGGTCATCTTAGAGACAATGAACCAACTAAAATACTGTACTTACAAAAATATAAACAAACAGTCATGCAGAACCATGCAGAACTATGATGTCAGACTGACTAGCTATTACTGTCATCTGCCCTACCCTACCACATATCCCAAGTCATTATATCACAATAGATCATTTGCAACATACAACAGTCTATTAATCATTCTTCAATTTTATAATGATGATAATTTTTAAAAAATGGGTAACCATTGTGATATGTAGAATAATGTGCCCCCTAAAAATTCCCATTTCCTAATCCCTGGAACCTAGGAATATATGAACTTACTCAGCAAAAGGGACTTTGCAATTAAGATCAAGATATTTGAAATGGTAGATTATTCGGATTGTCCAGGTAGAAGAGGTTTCTGTCTTGAATCCTTAAGGCAGAAACCTCTTCTAGCTGCCATCACAGGGAGACATGAAGAAGGATCTGAGAGATGCATCTACTGGCTTTGAAGACTGAAGCAGGGAATGACAAGATGGTGGGTGGCCTCTAACAGCTGGAAAAGGCAAGGAGATGCCTTCTCTGGAGCCTCCATAAAGGAAGTCCTCACCTTGGCCCTAGCCCAGAGACCTACAGTGACCTTCTGACCTATAGAACTGTAAAATAATAAGTTTAAATTTTAAGTCACCAAATTTGTACTAATTTATAATGACAGGCTAGAAAATGAATACAATCATTTTTTTAAATCCCTGTGGAATAATTAGGTATTTGGAGATTTTCTATCTTTAGATATTCAGAAAAGCCATCTTCTAACTAAATATCATGTAATTGTGGGAGGACTATCTGGTGGCTGCAGATTAAAAATAAAGAGTCATCATACTGTATTCTTACCAAAAATAACAAACTTGATCCTGATCAAGCCACTGAATCTAGGTACCAATTTACAGAAAACATGTTGGACAAAAGGAATATTTTAATATATGGGCATACAAATAGCAAGATCTAGATGATGGGAAACTACACGGCAAATGACCCTGTTTCTTCAACCAAGAAAAGGCAAAGAAACAAAAGAGAGAGCTGGCAAAGGAACCTATCTATTAAAGGAACCAAAGAGACATCAATTAGTTGCAATATACAGACTATATTCAGATCATGAATTAAACAACCTAAAAATAACAAAACCAAACATCATGGGACAATCAAGGAAATCTGAACACTCGATATTTGATTATACTATGGAATTATTGTGAACTTGCTAAGGGTGATAATGGCATTGTGATTATATTTTTATAAAACAGTCCTTATCTGTTTAAAACATACTTTAGAGAAATATTCTGGAATATTCACCCATGAAATAATACCTGAGATTTGCTTCAAAAATAATCCATAGACTAGGTAGTTGGGTAGACATATGGATGAAACACAATGGACTATGAATTGATAATTGCTGAAACAATTGATGGGTAGACTGGAATCATTATCTTACTTATCAATATTTTAATAAGTAAATAAAACAAAGGGAAATTCTAAGAACTGCAGCCTCAGGCCCCTGACTAAG
Source organism: Lasiurus borealis (assembly GCA_004026805.1). Taxonomy (NCBI): domain Eukaryota; kingdom Metazoa; phylum Chordata; class Mammalia; order Chiroptera; family Vespertilionidae; genus Lasiurus; species Lasiurus borealis. Next base: position 85,803 of record PVJN01002892.1, on the reverse strand, counting down.
CACATGACAAGGGCCTCTAGGACTGGGCTGTGTCTTTATTTCCTTTGTTTTTGTCCCAGTTCAGAGCCAACAGGTGGTACAGCGCAAGTACTTAATTAATGGCGTTAAGTCAAGGAATAGCCAAACAGACATCTAGGTCTATAGAAGAAAGAAATTTAGTCTCTACTAAACCTATGAAAGGGCTTCTTTTCAATACAAGACAGCCTTCTAAATTCAGGTAGTAGGAAAGTCATTGAAGTTTATTGTCCTGGGCCCAGAGAGAAGCAATGGAAATTCTAACGTATTACTTATAGAAGGAGCTCTCCCGGGATAAGGAGAAGTAAGGAACAAATGAGGAAAAGATTAAGTCAAGCTGGATAAAGTTAATCACTTTCCCAGCATTGGAAAGACTTTTAGAGCAGGATCTAAGAACAGATTATTTTATTTTGAGATTTTAGTGAAAGATTCCTGGTCTAGGTGATAGTTACAAGAAAAAAAAAAGTTGTCTGTGAAGTAAGGATTGCAAGGGTTTAAAGATTAGCTACTAAGACTTGCTGGTGTAAAATGGAGTCTGGCTAGCCACCTTCCCACTAGTATTTTACATAAAAATATTTAGAGGCCGAAGAACACAGAAATCTAAAAAAAAAATGTGGCTTTCTGCTAGAATCCAGAAAGGACACTTATAAAATAACAGTGAAGGAACCCCATCAACAAAGACCTCCTGAGTGAAGATAGAATAATACCTCATATCTTCTTCAAGGTCTGTTGTCAACTCAGAGACAGGGGTGTGTATTAATCAAAGTTACCTTCCCTGTTCTATCTTGGAAATTTTTGAGGTGATCTAGATAGTGTCATCACCTCCTCCATCTCACGCTTAATGTCCATTTGTGCCTCAAATTACAGCATGACTAACACAGAAGCCGAGACAGGCTGACTGGCTATAACAAAACCTAGCTTCTAGCTTAGGCAAGGAAAGCATTCGTTGCCGAGTCCAAGATCTGCCAACAAACTGTTATTTTAGGATGATTTTCAAAGTGTTTCTAAGGGTCAACTAAAGTACAGAAAGGCTAAGAGAGTATATGGGCCAAAGGAAGTTAGAAATGACCCTTCTTGGTGCTTTATTCTTGGCCCTGGTGATGAAATAAAGCCATAACAACTTTAGCACATTGCCAAGATTCTTGAGGCAGAGAAAGGCCAATAGGGCTTCATGCAAATTTTTCTTCCATTTTTGTTTTTATCCTTGAAAATCAACTGCTAGGAAAGCAAAGAGGAATACAGCATTCCAAAACACGAAGGTAAAAGCAGAAAAACAAACTGACCTATAGTATGAGCTGCTACTCTCATCCATTCCTTCCTCTCTCCACCATCCAACAAACCGCTAAGGCTTCGCATTGCAATAAGGATGCTCTTTGTCCCAGAGACTCACTGACAAAAACTGTAGGTGACATCTGTTCACACTGAATGTAGCACCTTCCTGGTGACAGGGATACCGTACCTAACTGAAAACAGCTTTTCCTGGCACAAAGCCACAATGCCAGAAAATTTCTTAGTGTGAGCTAATAAGACCCTCTTTTAAGGAGCCATGGATCCCGAAGAGTGAAGCACGGCTAATGAACGGCCATGCTTCGGGGAAAGCTGCATTGCTCTAGGTTTTTCCACTTTGCTTCAAACATGACAATGGGTGCACTCATACGACTGTCAGCTGATTTCTCAACAGAAACGATGCAAGCCAGACAGGAGTGGCAAGAAATATTCAACGTGATGAACAGCAAGAACCTACAACCAAGAATAATCTATCCAGCAAAGCTATCATTCAGAATTGAAGGGCAGATAAAGAGCTTCACAGATAAGAAAAAACTAAAGGAGTACATCAACTCCAAACCAGTATTATATGAAATGCTGAAAGGTACTCTTTTAGAAGAGGAAGAAGAAAAAGGTAAAAGCCAAAAAATTATGAACAACAAGTGAATACATATCTATCAACAAGTGAATCTAAAAAGTAAGTGAATTAAAAATTTGATCAACAGAATAAACTGATGAATATAATAGAATCAGGAGCACAGAAAAGGAGTAGACTGATAATTCTCAGGGGGACAAAAATCATAAAGCATCAAACAGACTGTGAAATTACAGCAGAAAGATTAAAGTTAGTTGAGGTAAATAAGTGATCAACCAAAGGACTTGTATGCATGCATATAAGCATAACCAATGATCACAGACACTGGGGGCTTGGGGTATGCCTGGGAGGGAGGGGGGGCAATGGGGAGATATGTATAAAAAATTAATAAAAAGTAATAAAAATAAAATAAATAAATAAATAAATAAATTAAAATAAATTAAATATATATTATTAAAAATATATTTTATTGATTTTTTACAGAGAGGGTGAGGGGTAGAGAGTTAGAAACATCAATGAGAGAGAAACATCAATCAGTTGCCTCCTGTACACCTCCTACTGGGGATGTGCCCACAACCAAGGTACATGCCCTTGACTGGAATCCAACCTGGGACCCTTCAGTCCATAGACCAACGCTCTATCCAGTGAGCCAAACCGGTAAGGGCTAAACAATACACTTTTAAATAACACATGTGTCAAAGAAAAAAAATCTCAAGAGAAATTTTTAAATATTTTGAACTAATGTAAATAAAAACAACACTTACCAAAATTTATGGGATGCAGCATAAGCAGTGTATAGAGGAAAATTTATAGCAATGAGGGCATATAGTAGAAAAGAAGATTTCCGTTCAATAACATAAACTTCACCTTAAGAAACTAGAAAAAGAGCAAATTAAACCCAAAGTAAGCAAAAGAAAAGAAGTAAGAATTAGAACAGAAATCAATGAAACTGAATAATAACAGAAATGAAAAGAGAAACAGCACTACAGATCTCATGAATATTAAAAGAATAATAAAATAATATTATGAACAACTCTATGCCACCAAATGTAATAATCCAGATGAAATGGACCAATTTCTTCAGACAAACTGCCAAAACTCACATAAGAAGAAACAGACAATCTGAATAGACTTATATCTAAAGAAATTGAATTGACAATTAACTAACACTCCAAATAGAAAGCATCAAATGGGTTCACTATTGAAGTCTACCACACACTTATGGAAGAAATTATAGCATTCCTCAAATTTATAACCATAACAAGTTAGATTTATCCTAGGTATGTAAGGTTGGTTCAACAATCAAAGCAATCCATCACAATTTGTTGAGAAGACTCCATTGTATTACCTTTGGTCCTTTGTCAAAGATCAAGTTAACTATACTTCTGTGGATTTCTTTCTGGGCTGTTTATTCTGTTCCAATGACGTATTGATGTATTTTTTTCATCAATATTAAATTTTTTCTTTATCTTTGATTTTCTGTTGTTTGAAAATGATATGCCTAGGTATAGTTGGGTTCCTTGTTAGTTCTTTGTTTTTTTTTAATTTACCCTATAACTTTTAACAAATTTTAGTGAACAGGCTATATGTTGGAAAAAGCACTGTAGTAATTTCACCAACATAAATATTATATGTCTACATATACAGTCTACATATTTAAATCCAAGAGTTACCGCTGGTAAACAGTGTTTGGCAAATAATTAGCACATGATCACACCACATGAAGCTAGGTAATTGGTTCTGTTGTCACATGGCATGACTTTTTGCAGCAATTTTAATACATGACAGCTGATGTTTCCATGTGCACTAAGCCATACCCAGCTGTGTGCATTTGTTTACTCTTGGTGACTGGTGAATGCACACATTAACTAAATCTATTCATTATACATTTAAAATTACAGTAATGCATACAGAAAACTTTTCTGCAAAATTATTTTCATACTTTTTAATTACACAAACTTGTCTATGTAAGTAAAAACAGGCAAAATGATTAATTTGTCAATTTTTTAACATATACATTCAGAAAACCTACTTTATTACATAATGGACTTTTAGCTTTAATAGACATCCCCCTCACCCAAATTAGTCTGCTATATCAAGGTTTTACTGTAGTCATTAGGGCAATACATATTAGAACCACAATGAAATGCAACAAAGATTATTAAAATGTCTAAAATGAAAAAGACCGACTGCACCACGTTTGCTGAGGATCTAAAAGAAATAGAACAGCCAGCTGGCATGTGGTTGAGCGTTGGCCTATAAACCAGGTCAGGGCACATACTCTGGTTGCGGACTCGATCCCCAGTGTGAGGCATGCAGGAGGCAGCTGATCAATGATACTCTCTCATCATTGATGTTTCTATCTCTCTCTCCCTCTCCCTTCCTCTCTGAAATCAATAAAAATATATATTTTTTAAATAACACAAATAAGAGACATACATCTTTTGATAATGATGTAATATAGTACAAACACTTTCAGAACTAGTGTGATAATTTCTTTAACAATTAAACATACACCTACATTGACCAGTCATTCCACTGGTAGGGATTTATCTAAGAAAATGAAAATTTATGTCTATACAAAGACTTGCATGACTGTTCATTAGCATTTTTATTTATAATACCAGAATACTCATCAACATGTGAATAGACACAAAGATTGTGGTTAATTCAAGCCATATAATACTATTCTGCAATACAAAAGAATGAAATATAACCCATGCAACAATGTGGATGAACCTTAAAATAATTATGCTTCGATAAAGAAGCCAGACTCCTTCCACCTAAAAAGGAGTACGTACTGCATGATTCCATTCATGCAAACTTATAGAAAATAGAAAATAATTTATAGTGACAGAAAGCAGATCAACAGCTATCTAGGGATTGGGGGAGGAGCAATAGTAAGAATCACAAATAGACATGAAGAAATTTTGGGAATAATGATTATGTTCATTATTTTAATTATAGTGATGGTTGTGCAGATGTACGCATATGTCAAAGCTTAGTGAATCACATATCCTGTGTGCTCTTTATAATAATGTCAACTGCACCCCAAGAAAGCTGTTTTTAAAAAGCAGAATTAGAATGAATAACATCTCAACACTGATATGAAATAATATCCATGATACATATTAAGTAAAAAATTAAAAAGTTGTGTAATTATATATCATAAACCCATTTATGCAAAATATATCTTCTTATACTGAATATATACATGTATATTGACAAAAAGTCTGAAAAAATATATATTAATTTGTTTATATATTGAAGAAGCAATATGGAAAGTTTTTCATTTTATATATCTCTGTATTGTTTGAACTTTGTATAACAATTGTTCATTTTTTCTGAAATTTAAAGATAGAAGACAGTAAACGAAATAATTAGCAGGTTAAAAGTCACTGGGCAAGATGAACTTTGAGGTAAAGGCTAAACTGACTTATTTTAATAAGGAAACGATAGAGCCTGTTTTGGTAAATAAATTCCCAATTGTGGAGAAGAGCGCCACATGCCTCACAGAGCTAACCAGCCTCAGAGCTGCCAGCCACTGTCTCCCAGGGAAAGTCACTACCTTCTGAGTCAGGGATTCATGGATGACATCATTTGGCTGTTCCTCAGGTTTCCTGAGGCACAAAACTGCCAGAGGCTTTAAAAGACCAACAGTTCTCCCTCTGATCTTCAACAGGCATAAGGAAGAGTCAAGGCTACCGTAAAAACCTGACAAGGTTCCTGAGCCCACAATCCTTGGGTAGTCAGTACCTTGGATGATTTTCTGCTGCTGTTGCCGGATTTCATCAAAACCCAAACCTCTGGTCTCCTCCGGCTCCTCAAAGAGCCAAGGGTTGGGTACGCCTCGCTTAGCCCCTCCCGTCATCAGGCTGGACCTAAGAACAAGATTAAATGTGTTACATAACTCAAAAAATATAGCTCTGCTGCAAATTACTCCCACAAGTGCGGAGGTGGCAAGCCTCGAATGCTTTGAAAATTCAATTCAACCACAATTTATTGCAGCCTATGTTGATGCCAGCAACTTCGTTCAGTGCTGGAAGAGACCTGAGGATGAATAAAGCACAAGCCTGGTCCTCTGGAGAATTACAGTGTGTTAAGGAGACTATGGCAGCACGTAATACCCTTACTAATCCTCCAAGATACATTAGAGTCAATAATCACAAATGAGGGCCTTAAATTTCAAAATCACAAAGCCAAGGGATGTAGCCTTTTCAAGGACAAAGTTTGTCTCATAGGCTATGTAACATCAAAAGCACATATTTTACCTCAAGAAGATCCAAATTTGCAACAATAGATTATAGCATTAAAAAATTGCCATATAATTTTCTATTAATGGGTATTTCGTAGCTCACAGACAAACATACATGCAGTGTTTAAAATCCAATTTTATGAATGTAATGTAGCATTCATAACATAATAAATTCTGAATTATCGACCTTAATCTCTCTCCCTCTAGAAAACCACATGCCCCTTCTGCGCCAGACATGTTGGTCTCCTTGCTGTCTGAAGACATGCTCCCAGCCTCAGTCCCATGTTTCTAGGGTTCTTCTCATATTGAGTATCCCTTCTTGTGTTCCCACCTGCCCACACTGTCAAGCCCCAAGGACCATCTTGCTCATGAAACCATCTCTGACCACTTTAATCCAGATGTGAATAGTCACTCACAGAATTCATAAAAAATGATGAAGGCAATATAGAGGTAGGAGTAGTGACAATTTACATGCAAGCACAGCTCCAGACAATTTATTCACTAACATTGCCTGTGATTCCTCTAGCCCTTTCTTTTCCCATCTCTTTTACTGTCTTCAAATAACTGCTACCTTATTGTTTAAATTTTCATGTAAATGTCTACTAGGCAGAAGACAGGAACTGAAAATCACCCGTGATGGGACTGCATACAGCTTCCCAACACAGAGTAAACAGCTGTCAGCTCCACCCCCTACCAACAATATGATAACATCTGCCTCAGAGAGCTCAGCTGTTTGCAGCATAGTTAGTCCTCTTATACGGAAAGGTGGTGGGTTCAATCCTCAGTCAGGGAGAGTAAGGGAGACAACCCATCGCTTTCTCTCTCACAATACTGTTTTTCTCTCTCTTTTTTCCTCTGTCTAAAAATAAAATTAAAAGATAAAAAAATAAAGCACAAAGCTTTGAAAAAGTTCTAAGCAATAACAAAATTATCTTGGTATTACTCTTACTATAACAGCAATAGTAAAATGAAGTAAAAATGATTCCCTAAAGCATTCTTTCTCGGTTATCTGATTCCAAAACTCCTGGTACATTTTTCAAGGCGGAACTACCGCTCTCTCTTTTCTTCTGGTGTCTGTCTTTTGCTGATGCCCCAAACATGGGGGAAATCCAGCAATGGCCACCATTTACTAAGGAAGCAGGTCAGATTGCAGGCATCACTATGCAGAGACTTGATTTTCTTTTCTTGAGGGTTTTATGCTCAACTTAATGTTTGGACAGATGCCTACTATTACTCAGTATTCTCTTAGGTAGAAAGAAAATATGGAAGAATTTAAGACATACTTCTGGTTTTCAAGGAGTTTACAATCAAACTGAAAAGAAAAACTAACCACACATAAAGCAATTACTAACTGAAGTACGAAAACTGCAGCTTTGTATCCCTGGGCACTTCCAACAACCTCCTCAGACCATAAACAAGTGAACTAAGTAGGTCAATGGTTTTCAGAAGTTCTGGTCAAATGCTTGAAGAACAAGACACCCTCATTAACAGTCATTAATAGTGGGGAAGATTCATCTTGGTGGAGGAGCCACGCATTTCCTTTACTCCTACAGAAAATGATTTTCTATCATTGGACATCACCGAATTAGATGATCTATAAGATCTTTACTGCTTTAATTAAAATTTTTCTCATTAAGGATTAAACTGCATAAATAAGAACAAAAATAAAAAATTCCCACATAATCCATTCTCCTCTCTCCCAGTCTTTCTATTTTCACCACAGACCCATGGGCTCAGGCCAAACAACCTGGAATGATCTCTAACTCTCTCTCTCTCCTACCCCACACATCTAGCACATTGGAAATCCTTCAAAACGTATCTAAAATCTGACGATTTCTCCTTTACTCTGTTTTTTCTGCCCTACTGCTCCTGCCTCCTGCTTCCACTGTAGCCTCTACAATCTACTTCCCAAAGAGCTGCCAGAGTGATCACTGTAAAAATAGACCTGCTTCCTCTGCTCTTCCCATCCACCTTTAAACCACATCTTTACTATAACTACAAGCCACACTAGTTTCCTTGCTGCCTCTAGAATACATTGAGTACATTAATATCTCAGGGACTTTGCACCCACTGTCCCCTCCAACCTACCAGGGCTAAGGCACACCTCCCTGTCCTCCTCCATCCCCAACCCAGGGTTACGTGGCCTTGCTACCTTATTCATTCTACTTTGCTGAAATGTCATCTCAGACAGGTTTCCGTGACCACTCTAAAACAGTACCCTCCCTATAACTCAGCCCTCCCCCCATCCTGCTGTATTTTCTTTATAGTATTTAAACCACCTACTACTATATGATATATATTTGATGCTGTTGTCTCCTACACAAGACTACAAGCTCCATAATGATAGAGACTGCCTTGTTTGTACTATATCCTCGGTGCCTGGCATAATAGACACTGAAAAAATGGCTGAATGAATGAATGAATTCAGCAAAAAACATAACCAAATGAATGAAATTAACAAGCGCAGTCAGGAAATTAGAGTATCACTAGAAGCCCGGTGCACAAAATTTGTGCATGGGGAGAGGTGTCCTTCAGCCGAGCCTGCTCCCTCTCCAATTTGGAACCCCTTGAGGGATGTGAAGTATATGCTTGTGTAACCACTATGCTATACACCTGAAACTAATACAAAATACTATTGAATGTAAACCGTAATTGAAAAACCATGTTTTAATGAGGGGGTGGAAGAAGGAAGCACATAAATAGTTAAAAGGAACCCCACTTATAGAATCCTGGTGAGGCATATCTTTCCACCCTCAGCTTAACTGACTACCATTTCAAGGATGTCTCAGTTATCTCTATCCCTGATACCTTCCTACAGGCTCTATATCTGCATTTATTGCTTTTCATTTAGGAAACTCCAACTGATATTCCACTCCAAATCCAATATATCCAAAATCCAATTCATTACTTTTACCCCAAAGCTGTTTTCCTCCTCTGCTCTCTGTTCTGATTAGCACCGTCACTGTGTTCCCAATCATCCAAACCTGCCCCTCCCCAACCCCACATCCTCTCAATGTCCGAGGCCTTCCTCAGAAGTGGTCTTCAAGTATGTGCCCTCGTTGCCATCCTCACTGGCACGGCCCTCATCAGCTCGCATGTAAAAGATGGTCATAGCCTTCTGACAGGTCTCCCTGTTCCCAGTCATCCTCATTCAAACCATCTCCACCTCTGTGGCCAAAACTCTTTCTAAAGTGGAGTCTCGCCACAACATTTCCCTGTTTTCAAACTTTCACAATTCCCTAGAAGGTACAGATCAGGTTTAAGCTTTACAATATGGCCCCACAGATCTCTGCAGCATCATCTGCCAACACCTCTTCCATGCCCTGCTCTTCCTCCAGCCCACAGACTGCTCACCACTTCTGAGACAAAGGTACCAACTTTCACACACTCATGTTTTTTCATGAGTCTGGAAGATCCCCATTCCCACCCCTTTGTCCATCTGGCAAAATTCTATTCATCCCGTAAAGCCCAACTCAAATGGCACTTCTGCTGTTTAGTCTTTCCTGATTCCCGTCCCCACCTCTTTCCCTCTAATCAATCACTCCCTGGTGCTCCCCTGGCACTTTGTTCGAAACCTCCAATGTGGCATTTATCAAGCAAGATTATAGTTAGTTATTTGCTCATCTGTCTCCCTTCCTAAATTACGCACTCTGTAAGTAGAGTGGCCACATGACACTCTTGTTTATACCACTAGTGCCAAGTAAGTGTGCTTCTGCGCATGCTAGACAGGAAGCCTTCAGTGCATGTTCTTGAAACAGGATAGGAAAATCACTGAGCTGATTAAGCAAGAGAGATAAGATGAGAGGGGTAGTTAACATTTTTATCACGAGTTTTTCTTTTTTAAATATATTTTATTGATTTCAGAGAGGAAAGAAGAGGGAGAGGGAGAGAGAAACATCATTGACCAGCTGCCTCCTACACATCCCACATGGGGGATTGAGCCCACAGCCTGGGCATGTGTCCTGAACAAGAATCAAACCACAACCTCCTGGTTCATCATTGAGCCATGCTGGCTGGATGGGAGTGTTTTTGGTGTGTTTTTTTTTTTACTAAAAAAAGCAAAAGAAACCAACTGATGCCCGCCTTTCAGATTTTAGAGTGAATGCAGAGAGTCCTATCTAATAGAGGGAATATGCTAATTAACATCACTCCATCACAAAGATGGCTGCACCCACAGCTGAGGCCAAGTTTCCATATGGTGCCTTAACAAGCAATCAGCAGGAACCTGAAGCTACGCCCTCCCTCACCCCTGAGGGGCTTGACAGGGGATCTCAGGCAGTGCCCCCCACCCTGGCATCAGGATGGGAGACCTCCGGCTGCACCCTCCCCATCCCAGTGCCAGGCCAGGGACCTGAAGCCACGCCCCTCCCACCCAGCGGGGCTTGATGGGGGACCTCAAGGCAGGTTCCTTGCCCTGGTCTGGGCTCAGTCCTGGTGCCAAGCCAGGGGACCTGAGGCTACGCCCCCTCCACAGTGGGGCTTGACAAGGGTGAGACTGGCCGGGTCTGGATCTAGCCCAATGAGGGGGGCCAACTGGGTCTGGGTCTCATGTGATTTTGAGGCACATGTAGGTAGGCAGGGACTTGACCCTAGGTCCTGTGATGTGCCCCTGACTCTGACAGGAGGAAGGTTTTCATATACATTTTACTAATTTTCTTTCATCTCTGATACTTCTATTATAGAAAAAAGGCAAATAGCAATATTAAATTATTTCCTCTAATTAATCTCCTTTTATTGTGCATGAATTTCATGCACCAGGCCACGAGTGTTACTAGAAAGGGAATTCTGTCACTAAAACACTTGGTAGCTCCAGCCCGCATTTGGAAAGACAATGGAGGAGTGTTTTTCCTTTGAAAAGTAAGTTAAAGAAAGGAAATGCTAAAAACTCTCCTCCTGAGGTTAGGATAGACTCCTAATGTTCTTTTAAATAAATTAGTAACTTCTATCCATATTCTTTCAAGATGCAACTTATCTAAACAATGGCACTTACCAAATAAATGCCACAATTAATAAATAGATTAGATATATCATAAAGATTTACCAAAAAATTGTAGTCACTTCTAAAGATATAAAAATACTGCATCCCCCAAAGCAAATTATGTTCATTTTTAAATTATAATCCATGATGTGGGGCAGAGGTAGGGGTGGGTGGGGGGAGGGGGACTTGGGAGGGGGAAGAGGGGAGAATATAATGTGTATTTTTCTGTGGACAAATGTAGTTGAAGCTGTTAAGAGTTCACAGGGAAGGTGTGCTTATCTACTGATATGGAATGGGAAAGGCAGTGAATTCTGAGAAGCAGCTTTCTTTAGCTTTGCTTGCCATTTCAAAAAGAAGTCAAAGTGACTATAGAAAATGTCTGTTCTATCTGAAAAATATCTTGGTGAGTATTCACAGACTGCAGAGAGGCTGGAAGTTAGGGTTAGGAAGATATTTCTAGGGCGTCGGGGAACTGCTTTTTCAAAATTTTATCTTGGTAGTTTCTTTCTGTGATTCCAGAGATGCAGAGGCTCAAATTTCAATCAGAAACAGATTCACTGATATCGATTCTTTAAGGATAATCTGGCAGCAAGATGCACACTGAGGAGAGCAGTCAGAGGTGGGCTGGGGCAAGTGTCCTCGGGGCCGAAGGTGATGAGGGTCTGGACAAGGGGAATGACAAGGAACAGCAGGAAAATGACGATTTACAGAGTGACTCGGAGGAAAACCCCACAAGTGTTGATGAACAGACTTGGATATAGGGGACACAGGCTGCCATACTGGGTGACTTGGGGGAACTAACACAATTTGGGGAAAGGGAAAGTTCCATTTTCTTTCAGAATTTTCTCCAACTTCAACATAGTTCCTAGTACAACCCTAAAGTAAAACTGTTCCTTTAAGATCATTATCTGTGTATGGATGTCTACTTGTAGCCATGTTTACTAGATGATTAAAGTCTTCAGTCCAGTACTCTGTCCTATTCTTTTCTGTATCCCATCTGCCTGTCCATCCACAAATACAGAGGTGAGGACCTTCCATGTGCCAGGTTTGGAAGGGAACAGAAGGACAAACACCTGACCTCACAGGGCTGATATTTCAGGGACAACAAACACCTAAACTATGACTTTTGCAAGTAAGTACTCAAAATAACTTTTTGTTGTTGTTGTTAAATTGAATGAATAATCTTTATTGTGTATTAGTCCAGAACTAATAGAACTCAAGCAAGAAAAATATCTTACATATCACCCAAGGACATTCTCACCATAGCATCTTTAAAATCTTCTGTAATAAAGTATTTTTCTAATTTTAAATAAATCCCATTTTGTCCCTATTCATTGCTGGCCAAATTTACCAATAAAACATTTGAACATTAAAGTAAAAACTTAACCAAAGAGTTCACAGAAACACGGAAATGCCACAAAGTCATTATTTTGGCCTCCAACATTGAGAAATTCTGGTTTGCTATTCCAGAGAGCCATGCCGCAATCCAAAAATCAAGCAAATAAAACCAGATCACTGTACCTAAGTGTGACTGTCATGGTACCAGAAGAAGGGCAGGAAGGGTGATATACAAAAACATGAGAATTCTAAGTGAAAAGTGAATTAGCTACTCTGCAAAATTTATGGTGACTGAGAGCCATCTGCTGGTTAGCAATTAAAGTTCAATTACAAAATAAATGTTAAGAAACCCAATAATTACCATTTATTAAAAGCAGCCACTTACTTTATTACACAATGCACTCCTGAAAACATGTTTCAAAATAGAATGAGCAAAAGTCAACAGTTTGATTACATGTTACCAGGGAGTTTCTAGTTCCAGAGATGTTACCTTTTCTTTTATCCTCATCTGAGAATATTTTTTCAATTAAAAAAAAAAATTTTAAGAGAAGAGAGAAGAGATGAAGGGGAGAAAGAGACATACATCAATGTGAGACACACACATCGATTGGTTGCCTCGCACCCAAATGGGCCAGGGATTGAGCCTGCAACTGAGGCACATGCCCAGGAATCTGAACTCGCAACCCTTTGGTCTGCAGGCCAATGCTCTAACCACTAAGAAAACCAGCCAGAGCAGAACTGTGCCTTTTTTGACATTATTTTCCATCTTTCACTCTGCTATGCACAACCAAGCACACTTACATGACAAATCCAATGAGTGCCCAACTGAGGTTAGGAATGTGCAAGCTCACTAACCATCTTTGTATCAATTCTACAGTTTTGTCCCTTTAGTATGTATTCCCATTCACACTCATTTTATAAAATAAAGATTAAATGCACTAAAATATTCAATAAATTGTGAAAATTATCACTGTTCTATGGATAAAGATGCAAAGTCTAGTTAAAAAAATTATAAGCTGGCAGTAAGTAGAATTAAACACTACAGTGTTTAAACTCTAGTGTAAAAAATTTTACAGTAGAAATTGCCAGCTGACCTACAAAAATCCAAATGTGGCATTAAAACACTGTTTAAGGGTGTCAATGAATAATGCATCTATAATCAAGATATACAAAAGCCAATAGCCATCTATACAGTCATGATTTCCACCTCAATAACCTTGCTTTATATTACATCCATGAGAGGCGCAGTGCATGAATTCATGCACAGGTAGGGTCCCTCAGACTGGCCAGCTGTAACAGTCACTTAGGCCAGTGGTCACCAACCTTCCAGACATCAAGACCACCAGTGGTCTGCAGACCACTGGTTGGCGACCACTGGCTTAGGCTTTTATATATACAGATTAACCAGATTCATATCTAAAATCTTCCTATATAATAAAAGGGTTATATGCAAATTGATCATCACTCCAACAAACAAGATCTACCCCCATGTAGTCAAAGATGGCTGCCCCTATGTGGACACAAGATGGCCACCACAAGAAGGCCCCCAGGAGAGGGCAGTTGGGAGAGACAAGGCCTGCAAGGGAGGGCAGTTGGGGGTGATCAAACCTGCAGGGGAGGACAGTAAGGGTGACCAGGCTGACAGAGGAGGGAAACTGGGGGCAACCAGAACTGCAGGGAAGAGGAACTGGGCAAGACCCAGGCCTAAAGGGGAGAGCAGTTAGGGGTGACCAGGCCTGCAGAGGAAGGCAGTTAGGGGTGACCAGGCCTGCTGGGGAGGGCAGTTAGGGGCAAACAGGCTGGCAGGGGAGCAGTTAGGCATTAATCAGGCTGGCAGGGGAGTGGTTAAAGGGTGATCAGGCTGGCAGGCAGAAGTGGTTAGGGGCCATCAGGAAGGCAGGCAGGCGAATGGTTGGGAACCAGCAGTCCTGAATTGTCAGAGGGATGTCCAACTGCCCAGTTAGGTCCAATCCTTCAAGGGCTCCCAGACTGGAGAGGGTGCAGGCTGGGCTGAGAGACACCCCAAATTTTATGCACCGGGCCTCTAGTCCCAAATAAACAGTGAGGGCACTCATGCTTTAACTATGGCATCTTTCCCTTTGCAGGCAGGGCCCAGGAATCTGTAAGCTCTCTCAGGTGATTCTTATATAACCAACTGGGAACCTATATGCAGACTGGTATGGACATTATTGTCTAGAAAGAATAGGATCAGAGAAAGCATACAAGGAAGCGGGAAATGTATGGGTACAAATCTATTCACTTTACAAAGGCTATCTGGAGTCTATTTCTTTCATGGTCTTCTCAAGTTCCTCCACCTCCCATGCATCTCTGTAAGAGATTGAAAATGCTCCACACCACACAATTTAGCACTTAATTACAAACAACAACTGTTCTCTAACTATTTTGTGCAGGATAGAAAAACCTCCCCCAATGGCATGCCAGTTCTGGATTCCCTTCTGCTAAGACCAGAGACAAGTATTCAGTGACGTTTACAAAACACTTTCCAAATCAAAATATACTTTTCACATAGATTTGTGTCATTGGAACTTCATAATATTAAGGAGTCATGATTACTTCATTTGATAGAAAATGAAATGTACTCAATATTCAAACGTAGATTCTCTAACTATCCCCCCTTTTTTTACTAAATTATACATGCAAAGTTAGCAATATTATCTACTAGATGCCATGAACAAGAAGGCAATGAGAAAGGAATAAAAGAGGGTGCTTTTAGGGAAACCATGATAGGACACCAAAATTAGAGAGAAAAGGCATGAGAGACAAAAACATGGCAAAGGACAAGAAGGCTTTCTAGTTCTTTCTCTGCCGTTTACTCACCTCCGGCACAATAACTTCTCTTAGAATCAGTCTCCTCATTTGTGAATCAAAAAAGTAATCCCTTCTCTGCTTACCTCTGAAAATTAATATGAGGGTCAAATAAAATAATACATAAAAGTGCTTGATAAATAGAGAAAAGAGAGAGGGAGATATAGAAAACTCTTTTCAATAAAGAAGAATATTTTTAGCTGTTTCTTTAGAATTTCACTATTAAAAAGGCAGTTTCATAATAGTTAGTACTTTTCAAATTAAAAGTATTAAGTAGGCTTTTCAAAATATCAACTAACTAACTTACAATATGGGGTATATAGGCAACTCCTGTTTCATCTTCCTGCTTATCATAGAGTAGAATTCGCCCTTTTCAATTCCCAGATGATTTTTATTTTCCCTGTCTAAAGTCACAATTACACCAAGGGACTGCAATTCAAAACAAGATACCATATTTCACTCATCAAACTGGCAAAACCCAGCAAATTCCAGCACAGTCTGACAGCCATGGTATAGGGAAATGGGATCCCATGTTTTCTGGAGAGGATGTAAAGCATTACAACTTTTAAGAAACAGACATGGCAGGACCTGTTAAATTCGAATACCCATACCTTTTGTCCCCACTTTGGGGACTCTGCCCTACAGAAATTGAAACCACACTTTTTTTTTTAATATATTTCTTTATTGATTTCAGAGAGGAAGGAAGAGGGAGAGATAGACAGAAGCATCAATGATAAGGGAGAATCATTGATCAGCCGCCTCCTGCACTCCCCCAACTGCGGTTCAGAGCCCACAACCCTGGCATGTGCTCTTGGCCATTATTGAACCTGGAACCCTTCAGTCCGCAGGCTGAAGCTTTATCGACTGAGCCAAACTGGCTAGGGCAAAGCCACACGTTCTTTATTGATATTTGCTGCAATTTGTTTGTAATGACAAAAAAACTAAACAACCCAATATCCACAAATTGGAAGTGGTTGTAATGATTGCATATTCATACTGTGGGATAATGCAACTACTGAAAAGAATTTAGGTAGATCTACTGATTTGGAATAATGCCCAAATGTAAATGAAAAAAGTAATTTACAGCCCTGGCTCCCTCGGTTGGGTATTGTGCCATGTACCAAGAGGTTGCTGGTTGGATTCCAGGTCAAGGCACATGCCTGGGTTTGGGGATTGAACCCCAGTAGGTGTTGTGCAGGGGGTAGCCGATTGATGGTTGACTCTCACATTAATGTTTCTCTCTCTCCCTTCCTCTCTCTAAAAGAAAATAAATAAATAGAAATATTAATAAATGAGATTGCTATGCTAAGTGAAACAAGCCAATCAGAGAAAGACAAGTATCACAAGATCTCATTTATATAGAGAGTCAAATGAATACAATAAACTGACAAATAAAATTGAACCAGTGGCATGGAAACATAAAACAGACTAATGAATCTCAGAGGAAAAGGAGAGATTAGGAAGAGATTAACCAAAGAACTTATATGCATTTATGCATTGAGCATGGACACAGACAATAGGGTGATGAAGACCTGGGGGCGGGGGGAGAACCACTGGAGGGGGTAATGAGGGAGAAAAGGGGGACATCTGTAATACTCTTAATAATTATTATTTTTTTAAGTAAGTAGGGGGAGGTAAAAGATTAACCAAAGGATTTGTATGCATGCATATAAGCATAACCAATGGACACAGACACTAGGGAGATGAGGGCATGTGTTGGGGGATGGGGATGGCCAGGGAGACGTCAATGGGTGACAAAGGAGACTTATGTAATACTATATGTAATACTTTCAACAATAAAGAATTTTAAAATATATATATATAACAGAATTACAGAGTATGTACAGTACAATTCTGTTTTCATTAAAAAATAGGAAAACACATTTATGCAAAAACATGTGTAAAATATTTGAAGGAAACCCTCCAAACAGTTAACTTTGTTACTTTAGGAGAATGCCATGAAGAGAAAGAAGAGGAGAGAAGCTATTAACTTTTAGGTTACGCCTCTCTATGGTTTGACCTGTTATAATGAACATGTATCATGTTGATAATTTGTTTCAAATCCAATAAAGATGAGCCATATTCCCATGGGGAGGTGAGACAGGGGAAGGGGAACAGATGCCCACCCACAAAAGCAAATGGTAACAAGTGAAGATTATTAGAAAGAAGTATTGAAAGCAAATCCTCTTTTTTCAAAATTAAGAATGGGAAACAAAAACTAAGATTAAAAAACACAGAAATCAAGCAGCCTTTTCCAGGGGAAAGAGCAGTGGAAGAAAAAGATATGAAAGGGAAAGGCAAGGAAGGAAGATGAAAGCAAGAGAAAGAAAGAACCGACTGGGAATGGGGCAAATGTCTAGAGTCACTGAGAAGAAAGTTTAAAATGACAAATAGATTTTTGTTACACAAAGGAGGAGGAAGAAGATGAGAGAAAACTGGAAAAAGTGAGATAGGTCTTTTCTAAAATCAGGCAGTATAAGCCATCAACATTCTCTCCTTACTTTCAAGGGGAAAAATGCTAACTTTCCAAAATCTAGAAACTAGAATCAATGATCTAGTAAGTTTTCCCTTCTATTGACTTATATCTCCATCTTGTGGTCTGTTCAGAATACAGCTCTTTGTGTGAGTGTGTATTTGTATGTGTACAAATGTATGCATGAATATGCATGAGTGTAAGTATATATGTGGTTATAAACATCTATCAGTATACTTAGTAATATACATTATTACATATACCTATTATCTACACTAATAAAAGAGAAAGATGCAAATTGACATACCTCCACTATGCCAACCAGCCAATCAGGATGAGTACGCAAATTAACCTGAAAAGACGGCGGCGGCCCACCCACCAGCCGCTCTGGGTCTATGAGAGTCAGAGAAGTCGTGTGCCAGCACCTGAGGTTGGCTGCGGCCAAGGAGACCAAGAAGCGGCCTGCCCCGTGATCCCAGGCCACAACCAGCAGCAGAAGCTTCACATCCCCTGCCCCACATCCTGGGGGAGATGGAGAAACCAGGCCCCTGCGCCTGAAGTTGGCTGCAGCCCAGGAGAAGAAGCTGCCTGCCTATGATCCCAGGCTGAGGCCAGCCATAGAAGCCTCACGTCTCCCTGCCCCAAATCCTGGGGGAGACAGAGAAACTGGGCCCCAGCCCCTGAGGCTTGGTGCAGCCTGGGAAAAGAAGAAGCCACCTGCCCATGGTCCCAGGCCACAGCCAGCTGGAGAAGCTGTCCACCCCAAGTCTGCCCACCCCACGTCCTGGGGGAGATGAGAAACCAGGTGCCAGCACCTGAGGCTGCCTGCAGCCAGGGAGAAGAAGCCGCCTGTCCTGTGATCCCAGGCTGCAGCCAGCTGGAGAAGGTGCACCCAATGCATCCCAGGAAAATGGAAAAGCTGCCTACCTGCGGTCCAGATGCCAGCACCTGTGGCTGGCTATAACCTGGTAGACAGGGAAGCTGCTCCAGTCCTCCCCTTTCTTCCCCCCACAGAGTCCCAGGCACCAGTACCTGCAGCTGGCTGTGGCCTGGGAGATGGGAGAAGCCACCCACCCCACAATCCTGGGCGCCAGTACTTGCAGCCTCAGCCCAGGCAAAGCCACCTGCCCACCATCCCGAGAGGCTGCAGACAGCCTGGTTGTCTATGGCTAACCAGAGGGAGGGAAGTCCAGATCCCAGGTGCCTGTGGTCAGCTGGAGGAGGGAATCCTGGGTTCCAGGTGCAGGGCAGAGGCAGAGGTGATTAGGGGCAATCAAGCCAGCAGGGGGGCAGGTAAAGACTATCAGGCTGGCAGGCAGAAGCAGTTAGGGGCAATCAGGCAGGCAGGGGAGTGGTTAGGAGCCAGCAGTTCTGGACTGGGAGAGGGATGTCCGACTGCTGGTTATCTCCCGAGGGGTCCCAGATTGGAAAAGGTGCAGGCCAGGCTGAGGGACACCATTCCCCCACCCCCAATGCATGGAATTTGTGCACCAGGCCTCTAGTATACCATAATTATATACATTGAGTGGCCAGATTATTATGCGTTCAGAGATCATAATAATCTGGCCACTCAATATATGTATGTGGGTGTACGTGGGTGAGTGTGTGTGTGTGTGTGTAAATAAATTCAGGCCCGGTGCATGAATTCGTGCATGGGTGGGGTCCAGCCAGCCTGGTCTGGGGGAGGGGACATGGCCAGTTGGCCAGCCTGCCTACTGGTCAAACTCCTGGTTGAGGGGACAAATTGCATATTAGCCTTTTATTATATAGGATATACAGAGTGGCCAGATTATTATGCATTCAGAGATCATAATAATCTGGCTACTCAATGTATAAGCATATATGTAAGTACAGTGTATAAGCATATACAATGTATAAGCATATGTAAGACTTATCTATACAGTGGTACCTCAAGATATGAGTGCCCTCACATACGAGATTTTTGAGATATGTCTATGACAAGTATACTTATACAAAGTATGCTTTGAAATACGAGCAACATTTGAGATAGTTTACCGCAACTCTAGCGTCTCATAGTTTCCCACACCTCAAGGTTATGGAACGAATTAAACTCGTATCTCGAGGTACCACTGTATACTCATACTTACATATATTTAGTACATATAATACTTGTGTATTCTAAAAATGTTTATGTATATATATGTACTTACATATTTTTAAATTCAAGTAGAACACATAGAAAAACCATAGTGTATATAGCTCAAAGATAATTCACTAAGTGAACACCCCAGCTAATCCCCACCCAAGGCATAAACAGAGCACTAGCAGAACTCTAGGGTCCCTTGTACCCCCTTCTAGTCCCTCATCCCGAAAAGGAGACACTTTTGTGATATTAACACCATAAATAAATTAGCCTTCACAGAAGTGGAGTCATATAGTATGTACTCTTCTGTCCACTCACTTCACTCAACATTCTGTTTATGAGATTTATCCATCATGTGGTATGTCGTTGTAACTGTGACTTCCCATTTGCTGTGTAGTATCACTGTATAAATATGTCATGATATATAGTGTTGTTCTTTGGACTGTTTCCAGGCAAGACTATTAAGAATAATGCTACTGTAAACACACTTCTGTACATGTCCTATGTACACTTCCATTTTAGGAGATACATTCAGAGAATTTTCCCAAGTGGTTGTACAACTGAGAGTATATTAGAACTCCGGTCACTGTATATCCTAGCAACACATGAATTGTCTGTTGTTTTAATTCTGGTAGGTGTACTAATATGACATCATGGTTTTAGTTTGCAATTTCTTTATGTCTAGTAAAGTTGAACACCTTTTCATATGTTCATCATCATTGGATATTTTCTTTGGTGAAGTCCAACTTCCTTGTTTTGTTTATCTTCTGTCTGCTTTTTTTTAATTATAGGGGTACTTTATATATCCAGTACAACTCCTGAGTCAGATAAATATGCTGCAAATATAGATTCCTGCTCTGGGGCTTGTCTTTTCGCTCTAATTATGATATCTTTAAATAAAAAGAATTTCTTATTTTAATGGAATCCAATTTACCATATGTTTCCTTCATAGTTAGTCCTTTTTCTGTCCTGTTTAATAAATCTTTGCCTATCTCGAGGCCACAGGCAAAGATTTCTAAAAGCTTTCTAGTTTTACCTTTCACATTTAGATCTACAATTCTTTTGGAATTGATTTTTAAAGGGTGACAGCAGAGGCGGAGATTCATTTTTCCATATGGCTAGCCAGTTGACCTAGCACTATTTACTGAAGAGGTCATTTTTTCCTCCACAGCACTGCAGCATCACCTGTGTCACAAATCAAGTGACAATACATGTGTGGGACTGTTTCTGGATTTTAGTTTGTTCCATTGGTTTAATTGCCTATCCCCTGCCAACACCACACTGCAGTTTTGATGTAAGAATTGATAACATAATGTGAGTCTTTTGTTCTTCAAAATTGTCTTGGCTTTCCTTGGCTCATCAAATTGCCATTTAAATCTCAGAATCAGCTTAGTGACAAACAGAAACAAAATAAAAAAACTGGCTGGTGACACTACAGATCCATTTTGGGGTATTTTTTTTGGGGGGGGAGGGTGGATAGGGGGTTGTTGTTGTTTGTTTTGTTTTAAATATATTTTTATTGATTTCAGAAAGGAAGGGAGAGAAAGAGGAATAGAAACATCATTGATGAGAGAGAATCATTGATTGGCTGCCACCTGCATGCCCCATATTGGGAATCAAGCCTGCAACACAGGCATATGCCCTAACTGGGAATCAAACTGCAACCTCCTGGTTCATAGGTAGATGTTCAACCACTGAGCCACGCCGGCCAGGCCTCAATTTTGAACTACAGCTCATTTGGAGATAACTGACATCTTTACAGTATTGCATCTTCCTATCTCTAAACATGGTATACCCTCTATTAGGTTTTCCTTAATTTCTCTAAAGACGTGTCATGTGCTTTTCATTTGACTCATTCCTACATATTTCATGCTTTTAATGCTACTATAAATAGCTTCTTTTCATCGTTTTCATTTGATAATTTCTTCGTTGTCCAGCTTTCAAAATCTGAAGTGAAAAGCTACCAGGTTGCTATTGCTAACCTGTTTGTAAACAGACTATGCAACTTTTAAAGGATTTCAGGATTTAATGTAATCCCAATTAAAAAACAAAGAGTTGTTTTCCCTTTTTTTATATTTGATTAGCTGATTCGAGAGTTCACATAAAAAACAGCAAAGCTCTTTAAAAAAAGCACAATAACAGAAGACGAGCCCTACCATATCAGACATAATAAAGCCTTAAAATTAACGGTACTAGCACCATTAGTGGATAAAGGGACCAATGGAACAATTACAAAGTCCAGAAACAATCATAAATATGTATGGGATTGTATTATATAAATCTCACCATCTCAAAATTTGTGAGGAAAAGATGGATGACTCAATAAAAAAATGTAGTTAGTCACAAAAATAAGGAAGCCAAGTAGGAAAAAAGTTGGATTCATACTCTGCCAAATTAATTTCTAAACAGTTAAAAAATAAAATCATGAAAACACTAAAAAAAAGCAGGATAATTTCTTCATAACCTTGATTCACTATATCTATATATAATTAACTGCATAAAACTCTACTAAGAAATACCTAAAACTATCTTCAAATATTAGATAGAATACAAAAGTTTAGTAACACTCTCTTTGGAAAGACTATAGGGAAATAGGCACTCACATAAATTGCTAGCACAAGTCTAAAATGATTCTGTGAAAATTATATATGCATACTCTTTGATCCAACCATCCTACTTCTGAGAACTTATCTAGACTAAACTTTGTATGTAATACCTCACATATAAGGTTATTCATCACTTTGCTTTTACAATAGAAAATATATATGTATTAAACACATATGTGTGTAATGTAACAGAATGAAAAAAAACACATTATCTCTTAATAGGAGATAATGGTGTTGGGAAAATTGGACAGATACATGCAAAAAATGAAACTGGACCACCAACTTACACTAAATACAAAAAATAAACTCAAAATGGATACAGGACTTAAACATTAGAAGGGAAACCATAAAAATACTAGAGGAATCCACAGGCAGCACAATCTCAGACATATGCCGAGAGAAGTTCTTCACTGATACTGCTCCAAAGGCAATGGAAGCTAAAGAAAAAATAAACAAATGGGATTACATCAAAATAAAAAGCTTTTGCACAGTAAAAGAAACCATCAACAAACAACAAGAAAGCCCACTGTACGGGAGAACATATTTGCCACTGTTATCACTGATAAAGGTTTAATCTCCAACATCTACAGGCAACTTATACAACTTAATAAAAGGAAGATAAACGATCCAATAAAAAAATGGGCAATGGACCTAAATAGAACCTTTTCGAAAGATGACAGAAGGAAGGCCAAGAGATACATGAAAACATGTTCAAAGTCACTAATTATCCGAGAGATGCAAATCAAAACGACAATGCGATACCATCTTACACCTGTCAGAATGGCAATCATCAACAAATCAACAAACAACAAGTATTGGCGAGGATGTGGAGAAAAAGGAACCCTTGTGCACTGTTGGTGGGAATGCAGACTGGTGCAGCCACTGTGGAGAACAGTATGAAGTTTCCTCAAAAAACTAAAAATGAATCTCCCATTTGACCTAGCAATCCCACTCTTAGGAATTTATCCTAAGAAATCACAAACACCAATCAGAAAGGATTTATGCACCCCTATGTTCATAGCAGCACAATTTACAATAGCTACAATTTGGAAACAGCCTAGGTGCCCGTCAGCAGATGAGTGGATCAGAAAACTGTGGTACATCTACACAATGGAATTCTATGCTGCCATTAAAAAGAAG
>PVJN01002892.1:12789-62107 GCA_004026805.1 Lasiurus borealis | reverse complement strand
AGGATAATAAAGAACATTGTAAACTGATGAACAAAAGGAGAGATATAAAGGCAGTAAAGCAGACTGTCAAATTATAGCAGGAAGATTAATGAGAGGTGGGGTAGATAAGAGATCAACCAAAGGATTTGTATGCATGCAGATAAGCATAACCAATGAACATAGACATTGGGGGGTTGGGGTATGCCTGGGAGGGAAGGAGGGTAATGGGGAGATATGTATACCTGTAACACAATAAAAATTTTAAAAAAAAAGATAGCTTTCAAGTAATTTAAAGTGCTTTTATGAAAATATTTGTAAGTAATTATATATAGTTGGAAACAGTGATATGCTTTCCTCATTATATTATATTTTTGTATGCAAATAAAATTTGAACTGGAAAAAAAAAAAAACCCTATGAGCTGCTTTAGGAAGATCTCCAAGATATCTGATTAGGTGACAAAAGAATGGTGTAGAATTGTATGTATAATATGCTACCATTTGTGTAAAAGATGGCCGGAAAGTCTGGCTAGCATGGCTCAATGTCTGAGTGTCGACTGACAAACCAGAAGGTCCAGTGCAATTCCCAGTCAGGGCACATGCCCAGGTTGCAGGCTAGATGCCCAGCGGGGGTGTGCAGGAGGCAACTACAGTGGTACCTCGAGATAGGAGTTTAATTCGTTCCGTAACCTTTGAGGCATGGGAAACCATGAGATGCTCGAGTCTCGGTAAACTGGTGGGTCATGTGCAGCTGGCCAATCCGCGCAATTACTCATATCTCAACTGTTGCTCGTATTTCAAAGCAAAAATCACTCGCTCGACAGCTTGTATCTCAAAAATCTCGTATGTCAGGGCACTCGTATCTCAAGGTACCACTCTATCAATGACTCTCATTATTGATGTTTCCATCTCTCCCTCCTCTTCTTCTCTCTGAAATCAATTTAATAAAAAAAAAAACACCATATATTTTTTAAAACTTTAAAAAATATGGCAGGAAATAAAACAATATATTCATATTTTCCAGCAAATACTTATGAGAATCCTGGAAGGATATGCCAAACATTAACAGTAATACATTTGTACAAGGAGTGGGGAACACAGTGGGAGGGAGGCTTTTGACTGAATACTATTACAGGCTTTTAATATTTCTTAGCATGTGAACCTATTACTTATGCAAAGTGTACCGTTCTTCCTCTCTTATTGTTTTCTGTAGTATGTCTGAGAGAAGGGGGTCTGAAGATAAAGATAACACACCGACAGTGGAAACATCACTGGGCTGTAGAGTTAACCATCTCTCTCAATTCTCTAATTTGGATGTTCTTACATGAAAAATAGAGGCGTGGCACACAAAATTCATGCACAGAGAGGCAGGTGGTGTTGCTCAGCCCAGCCTGCACCCTCTCTAACCTGGGACCCCTTAGGGGGTGTCCAACTGCCAGTTTAGGCCTGATGCCCTAAACCGGCAGTAGGACATCCCTCTCACAATCCAGGACTGCTGGCTCCCAACTGCTAGCCTGCCTGCCTGCCTGATTGCCCCTAACCACTATGCATGCCAGCCTGATAGCCCCCTAACCACTCCCCTGATGGCCTGATTGACGCCTAACTGCTCCTTTGCCAGATGATCATCCCCAACTGCCCTCCCCTGCTAGCCTGATCGCCTCCAACTGCCTTTCCTTGCAGGGCTGAGGGGACTGGGGGACTGAAGCTGGATGAGGCAGGGCTGAGGGGACTGGGGGACTAAAGTTGGATGAGTTGGGACTGCGGGGACTAAGGAACTCCGGCTGGATAAGGTGGGGCTGAGGGGACTGGGCACTGCCATCTTATGGCTGTGGGAGCCACCATTTCTGTGAGGGTATGGCAATTAATTAGCATATTCCCTCTCTATTGGTTGTAGGAACTGCCATTTTGTGGTCAATTAGCTTATTTCCTCTTTATTAGATAGGCTGGTTTTCCTATTTCCATCATTTTGAGCAGGGTTAGCTATTACTTGCAGCTGAGGGCATCCTTACTACTACACTAGCATGGTAGCTGAACCACACAATGCCTGGCTGGGCAGAGGGGTGAAAAACAGTAAGCTCCGTGTTCTTTTTCAGACACTCTGCATGCTTTACTAGTCCTTCTCCTCTCTCTGCTGAGACCACCTCCCTTGCAGTCTTCATTGCACTTCCCCTTTTGCACTTAAATTTCTTTTGTGCTGTGGATTTTTTGTTTTTGCTTATGTTTTCCCTACCTGACTGAACTCTTTCAGAATGAGCATTATGAAAAATGAACAAGTCCTACCAGAGTTGCCTCGCAGCTTATGACATGTGCCTCTATTAACTCCTGATTCTAATCTTTGCTGACTAAGAAGGTAATTAGACTGCACCAAAGTACCTACTGTTCCACCAAACTACCCAAATAATCAGTGAGGCAGAGACAAAGCAATATGCTTCTCCAAGTCCCATTTCATTTTCCTCTTCGTGAACACAGGCAAATACTACATTTTCTAGCCTTCTTTGCAGTTAAGTTGAAGCCATGCAACTGGTTATGGCCAATGAGCTGTAGTTATGAAAATTCCAGGCTACAGCATATAAGTGGATACGAATGCTCCATTCCCTCTCTCTTCTCATGTCACAATGAACATGAAGCCTTGGGTCAAGATAGCGCAGCCATAAGGTCAGAACAATCTAAATCCCCAAATCGCATCTTCTTTTTCCATTGGTTTTTAGAGAAAATGGAAGAGAGGGAAAGACAGAGAGAAACATCAATTGTTTGCCTCCTGCACAAGCCCCAACCAGGGCCTGGGCTGGGGAGTAGCCTGCAACCGAAGTATGTGCCCTTGAACAGAATCGAACTCGAACGTGGACCCTTCACTCCCCAGGCTGATGCTCTAGCCACTGAGTCAAACCAGCTAGGGTCCTGAGTCATGTCTGGAAGGCAGCTGCCTGGAGCGCCACCAGACTTTACAGGAGGCAGGCAAAATAAAGCCTTCATGGGAGAAACTCTTGAGATTCCCAGGGTGGGTTTGTTGCCAGAGCCCAACCTATCATATCCTGACTCAACCTTTCAATCAACAAAAATATACTGATGGCCTATTACCAGCATATACCCAACTCTGTGCTAGGTGTTATGAAAGATATAGAAAACAAAGTAGTTTTTTGTTTTTATTTTTTTCATTGAGCAAATATCTATCAAGAACTGTGCTAGGCTTTGGTTCCCAGGTAAATTAGCTCCCCAGTGATATTCTCTCAACATACAGTACTTTTCTGCTGCACTTACTTGTATCATTCTTTAATTCATGTCTGTCTTTCTCACTGTACTGTATACAGCTCAAATGCATAAAATAGATGTTTTTGTTGTTTTAGTCATTTTGCTACAACATTTCCAGTACTATTTGCTTGGTACATAGTAGGCACTCAATAAATATGCACTTAATGAAAGAAAGTTTCTATTTACCACAGCATTTTTGCTACCTTAACTATTTTTTATTAAATTAGTAGGAAATTTTAATGTTCTTGATTATACTTAACATAACCTTGGTTCAACTATCCTTATATTCAATGAAACAGAGAAAAACAAAGCCTTTCTGATTTAGCACATCCTTTACACGTCAGAAAACCCAGGAAACGAGTTTATTTCTGGAACATAAGATAAATTATTATCATTTATCCATTGTTTGACACAAGCAGGCTAATGATATGCAGGTGGATATTTTTTAGCAATTTCCTACTTCTAGAAGAGTAAGCTGGTTATGTGTAAATAACTTTAAGCAACACAAAGTATAAATCAATAATTCATTGGAAAATCTCAGTACTATCAGATATAAAGTATGCTTCTTATAAACCAAGCTTAAAATTGCAATAAAATATTTAATGGTTTAAAATGGGAGGACAGTACTTTTGATATAATATTTAATGTTAATTTTTTTCCTGTCTACCTTGATTGTGACATGAAATATATATTGGAAGTATCATACCTTTTTTAGCAGTTCAAATATCTAGTAGAAAAATATAAATTAAATTTAAATGAAATGTTTACATTTCATTATCATTGTCTACTCTTTAAATTTTAGCAATTAGTCTGCTTGATAATATACCATTCCTGACAAATAACTACCATCTTAACCTCTAAATAACTTCTTATTTCCTATAATCCTTCATATAGTTGGTGGTGTGAAGATTCAAGGTTAGCCAATTAGCCACCCACTATAGCCCAGTTAATCACTTAATATTGAGATGGTCACAGGCAGTGGAGTATGTGGTGATTTTTTTTTCCTTTTTACAGACAAAGATTTAGGTAATTGTGAGACTCAACAACACTCTCAAATGTAAGGGGCAGTAAGGTTTTCAATCAGAAGCTGTGTCATTCCTTCAGAAGTCATGGCTTATCTTCTAAGAGACACTGTCACGCAGAGACTTCTTTAACAAGTTTCCAAATGCCCTAAATTAGTCAACCATTGCTTCTTTAGACCATGGTTTCACATCAAGGCTCTCTGCTTCCGAATAATGGCCAGTAATCCATAAGTAAAACTAACATCCCATCACATGACAGCTACACATGCAATTATGTGATTGCCACGTGAGTGTCTAGCTAAAGAAAATGTTAATCCAAGCTGAAATTTCACAATACTCTTTGCTCCTTAACAAGGCCACCTCTGAGGAGGAAGAAAAAGGAAGAGTAGGGGGGATACAGAAGGACTCCTGGGAACAAGGGATGGGGAAGACAGAAAGGAGGCTAAGGGTTTGGACGGGAGTGGGAGAGGAGTAGGAGTTCAGAAAGGAAACAGAAAAAAGAGAAAGAAGTCAGAGCTCCAGGAGGACAGAGAATCAACAGGTTCCCAGTAAGTCCTGGTCAGGCAGACTGATCTGGGGGACTGCTGCCAGTCATCACGAGGCTTTGAAATACTGATTAGCAGATGAACCCCCATTCTCCAACAGTAAATGTCTTGCAGTGATAACCTAGCACAGTGGTCGGCAAACTCATTAGTCAACAGAGCCAAATATCAACAGTACAAGGATTGAAATTTCTTTTGAGAGCCAAAAACCTACTTCTGCGCATGGACCATGAGGTTTCAATAGCACTGTATGTGCGCACCACATGTGGTATTTTGTGGAAAAGCCACACTCAAGGGGCCAAAGAGCCACATATGGCTCGAGAGCCACAGTTTGCCGACCACTGACCTAGCATTAATGACAAATGTGCCATTGACAGCATGTCTACAACATTTTAGAGTGCTGACAAGACTTTCTGGCCATGTGTTTCTATAGGTCAGGATCTAAAGGAAAGACATTTGACACTACCACCCTCCTGCCTAGTAACAAGGCAGCCCACATTCATATCAAGAATTACAAAATCAAACAAAAATGTGGGAGAAATCCAGAGATTAGAGAAGCAAACAAAAACCCTGGAGGAGCCAAAAGTAGAAAGTGACCGTGAGGAGGACTGAGGAAGTCTTTTTAAGTTACTGAAAATACCAGGCACACCAGAGAAGGGAATGAGGCTTCCTTAAAGACAGAGCTGAAGGGCCCTGAAAAATTGGAATCAGAAATGATTAGGCAACCTGGCAATCAGGAGGCAAGAGGGAAGGTTGAACAGTGAGCTGGAACGGTCATGTCTACAACTGAATTTAATCCTCAGAATGCTAGGTCCAAGCAGAAGAATGATCGGGATATAAGAAGTTGGGGATGGAAGAGAAGGCTTAAATGCGGGGTTAAGGGGTTAAAAAAAAAAAGGCAAAAGTAATACTCTGACATAGGCAAGTGAATAAAGTCAAAGATCAGAAACTCTGACTTGAAATCTAATCTACTTGTAGCCACCTGCTTGAACTCGAACATTTATTCATTTACTCATCTGTCCTTTGCACTGCTTGACTGTAGCACAGTGGTCGCCAACTGGTAGTCCATGAGGTCCAAAAGGTTGAGGACCACTGCTCTAGTATGTTTACACTGGTGCTATCCTCAGTTTCATCTTGGAGCATGGAAAAAAGCCTGGCTGGTTTCCTAAATTATTCCATCCCTCAAGACATTGATTATCATTGCTTCATAGATTCTTGTTCATCCCCATGCCACCCCAGCTGCTCACCAAGTAAGACCTTTAGGCCCATCATGTGCACTAGCTTTAAACACAGGAAGAACAGGGGGCAGGCCTACTGAATGGACTTCAGAGGTTTCCATCCTAAACACTTCCGCCACCAATCTGCCATATTCCCTAAAACCCTTCTATCAGTTAATTTCCTTTAGGCTCAAGGAGGTTTTAGCTAAAATACTCCAGAAGACAAGTCAGTGCCAGCCATGGATTCCACTGTGAGAATGAATGTATAGCTATTTAATAAGAAAACAAGCGGCAAACTGAGCACTGAGGAAATGGAACAGAACAAGATTCGCAAGGGGAGAATGGGAGGGCAGAGGACCAGGAGCAGAGCATGGAACAGGATTGGACATGGAGGCCAGGACTCCAGCACTCAGGGGATGCAACAAGGACAAAAGGTATCCTGGAAACAAAGGAGGCAGCATGAACCCCTCAATCCCCTCCTACCCTAACAGTACACAATGCTCCAAGAATAATGTCTTATGTTTGTAAATATTTTAGAGCTTCACACAACAATCATCTCATCTGGTTCACACAAAAACGGAAGAGGCAGAACACAGATACCAGTTTCAAGGTCAATGATTTTGAAGCCCAGATAACTGAGTAACTAATAAGCAACAGAGCTGGATCATTCCAACTCTTAGTCCAGCTTTTCATGCATAGTGGTTGAGTGCCCATCTGAAGACACAAAGATCTACTAGTAGAGGAAATCCAAACTCTGAGACTGATTTGTTTTACAGTCTGTGCAAGTTATTTGACTCCTTTGAGCCTCAATTCCTCTTCTGCAAAATGGGGATGTAATAAAGATCTCCTGAGGAAGGTTCTTAAAAGAGCTTAGCATGGTGCCTGGCACACAGAAATCAAGCAGCAGACATAAGCTATTAGCTCTCGTTACTGGTGTCCATGACACAAAGCAGGGCCCTGTTAGGATCACCTGAGGTACCCAGCATGATTGCCACTCAGGCCTCTCACCAGACTACTAATTCACACTCTGCAAGTATATAGTCCAGACAATTGTATTTCTTTTCTTTTCTCTTCCTCTCTCTTTCTTCTTTTTTATTTCTTATATGTCTCTTGAGTGATTCTAATGCAAAATGTCACAATTAATAATAATATAAAGCAGTATCTTTCAAAATCTACAGTGCATCCAAATTATCTGAGGGTCTTGTTAAACTGCAGACTAGGTAGAGCTGGGGTGAGGTCTGAGATTCTGCATTTCTAAATCACTCCACAGAAAGAACTGAAGAGCCTGAGCTGGTGTGGCTCAGTGGTTGAGTGTTGACCTATGAACTATGAGGTCACAGTTCAATTCCTATTCAGGACACATGCCCAGTGGGGGGCAGAAAGGAGGCAGCTTATCAATGATTCTGTCTCAACATTGATATTTCTATCTCCCTCTCCCTTCCTCTCTGAAATCAATACACAAACACACATACAAACAGATATATATATCCTCCTATATAATAAAAGGCTAATATGCAAATTGTCCCCTCTACTGGAGTTTGACCAGCCAACCTTCCACGTCGCCTCTCCCTGGCCAGCCCAATCAGCCCCTATCAGACTGCACCCATGCACAAATTCATGCACTGGGCCTCTAGTCCTATCTAATAAAAGAGTAATATGCAAATTGACCGTACCTCTGCTACACCCACAAGCCACACCCACCAGCCAATCAGGAGTGGATATGTAAATTAACCCAACTAAGATGGTTGCAGCCACAGAGAGCACAGGAGATTTGGGTTTCCCCAACAATGGAGGAAGCTAAGTTTCAGCAGCCCTGGCCTCTACTCAAGGCTACAAATTTTTAATTATAGAAGATAAATAAGTCCCAGATACCAGGGCCTCCGCTTGGGTCACCGAGGGGCATGGTCAGCCTGCAAACCACCACAGGCCCCTCACCCAGGCCACCCCATGCCCCAAAGGAACCCCCACCCTGATCTGAGACATCCTTCAGGAAAAACCAGCTGGCCCCCACCCGTGCAGCAGGCCTCTATCCTATCTAATAAAAGAATAACATGTAAATCGACCATCATTCCAACACACAAGATGGCTGCCCTCATGTGGTCAAAGATAACTGCCACCATGTGGACACAAGATGGCTACCACAAGATGGCCAGGAAGGGAGGGCAGTTGGAAGGGACCAGGCCTGCAAGGGAGGGCAGTTTGGGACAGTCAAACCTGCAAGGGAAGGCAGTTAGGGGTGACCAGGCTGGCAGAGGAGAGAAGTTGAGGGCATCTGGGCCTGCAGGGAAGGGCAGTTGGAGGAGACTAGGCCTGCAGGGGAGGGCAGTTAGATGTGACCAGGCCTAAAGGGGAGAGCAGTTAGGGATGACCAGGCCTGCAGGGGAGGGCAGTTAGGGGTAAACAGCCTGGCAGGGGAGCAGTTAGGCATCAATCAGGCTGGTAGGGGAGTGGTTAGGGTGTGATCAGGCTGGCAGGCAGGAGTGGTTAGCGGCAATCAGGAAGGCAGGCAGGCAAGCAGTTGGAAGCCAGCAGTCCTGGATTGTGAGAGAGATGTCCAACTGCCTGTTTAGGCCCGCTCTCACCAGGATCTGGCCTAAATGGGTAGTCAAATAACCTTTGAGGGGTCCTAGATTAGAGAAGGTGCAGGCTGAGCTGAGGGACACCCTGCCGCATGAGGAATTTCGTGCACTGGGCCTCTAGTATATATATAAAAGGCTAATATGCTAAATATCCTACCATCAGTGCTATGATGTGCACTGATCACCAGGGGGCAGACACACAATGCAGGAGCTGCCATGACATGTAGTGAGAAATGCACTGCAGACCTGGCACCCACAAAGCAACACTCAACTTCCCCCAAGTGGGACACAGGCCCCACCACCACCCCAAGAAACACTCCACCACAAGAAGAATCTACCTGTTCTACTCCACAAACCTCAGACTGCATCTTACGAGGACAGTTTTTTCAAGATGCCAATTGAAAACAGAAATATTTCCCCAGAAAAGTATGTGACTTTGGGAGTTTAAAAGGCAGCTAACAGTATAAAGCTCAACAAGGCATGCAAAAGAAAGGTGCTGACTGCCTGCGTTCTACCTAAATACCTTTCCTCTGAGATGGGATCCAGCTGAACACACCTGGTGCACAAAACTTAGAAAATTCATGAAAACATAATTGAACAGATACAATAGGAATACACTATAAATGAACAGAATATATTTTACTAGTTAAAAGGAATGAAGTCATTCAGAATATAGCTGTTCTTTGCAAATAAACCTTCCCCCACCACATAACCCTGTAAATGGAAACACCATACCTGATGAGATCGGGCTCTGCACCCTCGTTCTTAAAGGATGCCAGAAGTAGTCTCTCTCGGGTTACAAGATCATCCAGTAGGTTCTGTCTTCGGTCCCCTTCAAGCTGTGTTCTGCAGACATCTTGTTAAGGTCCAACAGTGCGTTAATGACCTCATTCTACCTATCATGTTATTAACTGAGCTGACTGCTTGGACTCTAGTCCATCCTGTCCATAAGAGATTTGAACCACCCTTCTTCTCCTGTTCTGACCTTCAATTTCACAGTCGTTCAAGTAAAGGACCTCAACGGGCCCTCACAGGGGACCTACAAACACTGGAATGGACCCCTCACTGAGGAATGCAGTATGTGAACAGTATTTTCCTCCCAGTGACCAACACTGAAATGATCATTCCTGCCCAGCAGAGACTCAGAGATTCCCCAGGTTTTCAGTTACAGCTGTTAATGGTCAGGGGTATTTTCCTTGACTTCAATGCTAAATACTCTGTTAAAAAAGAAAAAGAAGAAAAAAAGGTTCCAGAATTGCCTTTTTCCTTTCAAGTTAACACCTAAGAACACTTGGAATAAATTTTGTAAAGTGTCACTTTATGCAACAGATTTGCTCTAAACATTGTTACCATCCGTTCATTATTTAAATACATTGCATGATCTTTAAAGAAAATTACAAGGAGCCAAAACTGGTTTGGCTCAGTGGATAGAGTGTCGGCCTGCAGACTGAATGGTCCCACATTTGATTCAAGTCAGGGGCATGTGCCTTGGTTTCCGGCACATCCCCCAGTGGAGGGCGTGCAGGAGGCAGCTGATCGATGTCTCTCTCATTGATGTTTCTAACTCTCTATCCCTCTCCCTTTCTCTCTGTAAAAAATCAATAAAATATATTTTTAAAAAAAGAAAATTATAAGGAGACAATCATATTTTAATCTGTTGATCTACTAATAAGCATGCTAGACTAGGAAACCTAGAAGTCCTATTTTGAACACTATCTGTGATTTTGAACCATGATGTGTTTCTATGTAATGACAGGTAAACTCTAACCTCTTTTCCAGCACAATTCATGTTATGGCTAAAAAATAAGTCAGGATTAAATACAAAGTTTTATATACTAGCGTTCTTGAAGCAAACTGCATGAGTTCCTCTAGGCTGTGTGTGTGTGTGTGTGTGTGTGTGTGTGTGTGTGTGTCCATGTGTCTTTTAAAAAACAAAATAAAGAAACTGTTAATAAAGAGAACGAGTGGAACAAGTTAAAGAACACCTTTGAAAGGACATATATGGCAACATACACAAAAAGCAAGCACAAAGGTAAGCCAGCTCAACATGCTGGGTTTTATCTGGCTTTTGCTTTTCTATTAAATGCCCTTTGTCTTCCTAAAGTTGAAACACTGGTGACTCAAAGCCCAGGCCACCACATCTTGCTCTAGAAATCGCTAGTGAGACAGCTGCATTGGACTTACAGATTCTTTTCTTTATAAAAGAGAGACAGCAACGCTGCATTTAGACCACCCAAATTCTAAGGAATTGGCAAAATCAAGTAGTAGTATCACCATTGCCTAGTGAATAAGGAAAAAACTGTGGCCCAGTGAATCTACAGCTTGTGTTGCTTATTTTGAATACAACGAGCTGACTACCTAGTAAAACAGTAATAAACCTGTAAAAATTTCCTCCAAAACAGGTAGTAGTTAGAAAAGTCATAAATCTCCTAAACCAATGTAGCTAAGCAGTGTTAGTGGCCTTACATATAAAAAGTAATTATAAATGAATTCTCTCAACATTCTAGAATGCCATGCATTTCTGAGTAAAACTACTACACCGCTTTTCCATTTCCTTCTTGACTGTATTCACTAAGTACCCATCATAGACTATAAAAAAGCAGCTCTAAGATACAGTGGGTTAAATACTTCTTATGTCTTAATAAAAGGGCCAAACATCAGCAACATCAAGAATAAATAGTGATGTGCTTCAAATTAGTGGTAGTCAATAAAGCAGAAGGTTTTTCTTCTATCTAAACGAAGTTCCTCGGAAAACAAAAACAGAAATGACAAAGCTATAACATGAATTACATAGGACAAAACAGGAATTTTAAACTGTGTAAACTATTAATTATAACACAATACTATACTCAACTTACTCTGCCAACATGTGGTTTTCAGCATCCAACACCCAAGCAAACATAAGCTGAACTATAATCCAATGTTACAATTAAACACAGATTTAACTGGCTCAAGGATTTAAACATAAAAAGTAAAATGAGGAGTATCCTTAGAAGAAAACATAGAAGAGCTTTTTAATAATCTTAATAGTAAACATCTTTCTGGATTGAAAACCTAGAAGCATGAAGGAAAAGATAAATCTGGCTACATAAAAATTTTAAATATCTGCCAAAAAAACTACAAGTTACAAATTAATAGTGGCAAATTTATAAAGGCAAAAGACATAACAGAGTACACATAACAGAGGACATATATGGCAACATACACAAAAAGCAAGCACAAAGGTAAGCCAGCTCAACATGCTGGGTTTTATCTGGCTTTTGCTTTTCTATTAAATGCCCTTTGTCTTCCTAAAGTTGAAACAATGGTGACTCAAAGCCCAGGCCACCACATCTTGCTCTAGAAATCGTTAGTGAGACAGCTGCAATGGACTTACAGATTCTTTTCTTTATAAAAGAGAGACAGCAACGCTGCATTTAGGCCACCCAATTCTAAGGAATTGGCAAAATCAAGTAGTAGTATCACCATTGTCTAGTGAATAAGGAAAAAACTGTGGCCCAGTGAATCTACAGCTTGTGTTGCTTATTTTGAATACAACGAGCTGACTACCTAGTAAAACAGTAATAAACCTGTAAAAATTTCCTCCAAAACAGGTAGTAGTTAGAAAAGTTATAAATCTCCTAATAACTAATAACTCCAATCAAAGGAAAAACACTTCGTTCTGCATTAGAAAGAGAAATAAGAATTGAAATGATATAGCAATTTCAGCTATCTGCAGGGAACCATGGAAAGGCAACTCTAGAAAGCAGGCAGGAATCAGGATTCTCAGACATGCTTGTCAGGAATGTAAACAGATTCAACCAATTGTCATAATGTCATCCAAATACCTAACAAAATTTAAATGGCACATTCTTTCAAAAGGAATTCATCCTGCAGATATATTAACAAATCTATAGACTCAGCAAGATAGTCATGCAGCATTACTTATTACAGTAGACTAGAGGCCTGGTGCATGAAA
Source organism: Lasiurus borealis (assembly GCA_004026805.1). Lineage (NCBI taxonomy): Eukaryota > Metazoa > Chordata > Mammalia > Chiroptera > Vespertilionidae > Lasiurus > Lasiurus borealis. Next base: position 49,564 of record PVJN01002892.1, on the reverse strand, counting down.
TTCATGTACATGGGGGAGGGGGGAGAAATGATCCCTCAGACTGCACCCTCTTCAATCCAGGACCCTACAGGAGATGTCCAATTGCCTCTCGCAATCCAGAAACACTGGCTCCTAACTGCTTGCCTGCCTGCTGATTACCCCTAACCCATCTGTCTGCCTGCCTTATTGCCCCTATCCACCTCTGCCTGTCTGCCTGATCGCCCCTAACTGCTCCCCTGCTGGCTGGATTGCCCCTAACCACCTTGGTCTTGGTCCCGCACCTGGGACCCAGGACCAGGGCTTCCCTCCCTCTGGCTGGCCATAGGCACCCAGGACCTGAGTCAGCTTCACCCAGGCCAGCACAGCCACAGGGGACGGTGGGCAGGCACCTTCACCCGGGCTGTAGCCAGAGGCACCTGGGATGTGGGTGGGTGGCTTCTCCCTCTCCCAGGCTGCAGCCCCAGCTACAGGCGCTGGTGCCCCCGGGACTACATGGTGGGCAGCTTTGCCAGGGCCTAGTGAATAAGGAAAAACTTAGCTTTGTCAGGAAGGACATCCGAATGGTTGTCCAAAAGACATCTGGTCTAATTAGCATATTGCCCTTTTATTAGTATAGATTCTGGAAACATCCTGAAGTTCATTAATAAGAAACTAGTGCATCTACATAATGGAATGCTTTGCAACCCCCCCCCTCCCTCAGAAATCCAGGGAAGCTCCTTATGTACCAATGATAATGATAATTAACATGTCTGAGCACTTACTAAGTGCTCCTGTGAATTATTTCATATGGAATCATCTACAAAATGCGGCATTAAACCAAAAATTTAAAATTAAAAAAGCAGCAGTAGCAAAGAGCTAAACAGTAAAGAGTACATTCCCACTGTATTAAAAAAAAAAAAATCAGATAGCCACATTTATGTTTGTATATACACAGGAAACTCCTGGAAGGATATGCAAACAGCTAAGGAGAGGGAGTTGGTAGTTCAGGGTGAGAGGAACTTATTGTTCATTGAATACTGTTTCTATGTTTGACTCTGCCATGTGCTAATTAATAAAATTGTTTCAAAACCATATGTTTATTATATCTTTATAGTCAAAAGATTTTTGTATTTTCATCCATATAGACATTTGTTCATGCCTAGAAAAGCATGGATGACATGTACCAACTATCAACTATCAACACTGTTAACTATGGAGAATGATGGGCAATAGGATGGGGATGAGGAAAAGAGCAGAGTCACTGATAAAAACTAACAAAAAGAAGTTGGCAAGGAGAAAGTACTCTTAATCATAAAAATAACAAAGAAACATTTTAAAATTTAGCAGACATTAGTTACAGATTTAAAGTAGTTAAGAATAGACTGATTTACTCAGAGCTGTACAACTCGGTGAGTATGTTTTGTAGACTAGTAACTGAAGAACAGTTACAGACAGTGAATGCTAGAAGAGGCCTCAGAGGGCCCTGTTCCAACGCCCCTGTCCTGACCAGGACTTGAGGGCTAAGTCCCGTGGTTGGTGATGGCAGTGCTGGGCTAGAACAGCTCTTTCTGGTCTAAGTCATGGCCTTTCCACCACACCTGCTGGGCTTATCACCAAAGCATTCTGCTCTACCCTGAGGTTCCCAGCACTATGCATTGAATTTTGCCCTTTCTTAGCATCCTGTTGAAGACAGTAACAAAACTGGTACTATTAATTCAGAATATTCCCAGAGACTCCCTGGAAGTCGGGGAAAACTAGCCAATACTCCACCTCTTTAATCTATTCAGAGAACAGAGCATAAGGAAATGAGGGGAACGGAGGTAGGGGTTGTTAACAAGAAGCTAAAGAATCACCTGGGCCAAGGGTCACCAACTTTTCAAACCTCATGACCACCAGTGGCCCACGGGCCACCAGTTGGCAACCACTGCTCCAAAGGGTTCTGTAAACCAGTAGTCACCAACCTTTCAGACATCAGACCCCCAGTGGTCTGCAGACCACCGGCTGGCAACCGCTGATCTAGGCAATGATCATAATAAATCATACTAGTTTGGGGTGTGGGGACAGAGTAAGGAAGAACAAGGAAGTGGCTAGTGGTAGCTGTAACTTTTACAATCTATAATAATAAAAGGATAATATGCTAATTAGACCAACCATCCTTCCAAGTGTCATTCCTAACATCCTTCTAGAGGAAGTCACGACCAGAGCGAAGCAGCTCAGGTTCCCAGGCACCTGCTGGCGGCGGCAACCAGAGGGAAGCAGCCCGGTCCTGGATGCCAGAGGGAAGCTGGTGCCGGCATCCAGGGGAAAGAAGGTGTACTCTTGAATGAACTTTCATGTGTCAGGCCTCTAGTAATAAAATAATGGCCCAGCCAGCATGGCACACTGGTTGAGCGTTGACCTATGAACCTAGAAGTCATGGTTCCATTCCTGATCAGAGCACCTGATAAAAACTAACAAAAGAAGTATGTAGAACGAAAGTACGTTTAATCATAAAAATAATAAAGACAAGTTTTAAAATTCAGCAGACACTAGATACAAATTTAAAGTAATTAGGAATAGACTAATTTACTTAGAGAACATCAATTTCAAAAGCAGTACAACTCTCTTTGTGGGCTTGATCCATAGTGTGGAGTATGCAGGAGGCAGTCAATCAATGATACTCTCTTATTGTTGATGTTTCTCTCTCTCTCTCCTTCTTCCTTCCTCTCTGAAATCAATACAAAAATAGTTTTTGAAAAAGAATAAAATAATAAGTAGCAGCTAATTCTCAAGGAGGGCTTATTATATGCAAACCACCTTCTACTCATATAATTTAATCCTCACAACAATCCTATAAACCAATAAACCCTATAATCCTATAAATCCTGTTATCCCTTTTTTTTTTCCACTGACGAGAAAAACGAGGTACAAAGAGATTAAGTAACCTGTCCAAAGTTACACAGAAAGTGCTGTTAACTATCTTTTATTCTATATCCACCACATGGGGATCTAATCCTGTGAGGTGCTTTAAATATATCTTCTTCAATGTTCACAAACAGCCTTGCAAGCTCTGATCATTCCTACTCTACAGAATGAAACAGATCGAGAACAGCTACACTGCTCCTTGGCCTGGAGGGAAGTGGCAGAGCGAGTCTTCCATCTCAGTTCCATCTGGCCCCAAATCCAGTGTTGCTCCTACTTCTCCAGCGGTGCCCAGACTTGGATTTCATGGAGCAGAAACACTTCCACACAAACGGGAGGAGGAGGAAGACTTATATGAAGTTATCAACTATACATTTTGCCATGTATGGTTATTCAGAAAAAAACACAACAGACAAAACTGCTTTTACTATCATGATGAAAAGATTTTAACAGTAAAAAATGAAAGAACCGTGTAACAGACTATAAACCAAAAGATTTCTGCTAACAAACACGATCTGGTCTTTATTTTTCTCACTTCGCTAGGCACCGTGAAAGTAGCGACGGGCAGACACAAGGTCTGAGAACCACTGCGCTGCCACTGGAGCCACGTGGGGCTGGCACTGAACTCTCCGGTTGGCCTCTCTGCACCTACCTTATGGGGTGTGTTAGGTGACTGCTGCATCTATCCTTCCATCTACTTCTCCACCTACCCTTTTCCCAAAAAATAATACAAAGCAGAGAAAAGTCACTCATAGATTTGTAAAAATTTTTCTACAAAACATCTCCCAGGACACCAAAACATCTTTTGATACTGAATCCCTTTGTAAGGAGATTTTAAAATTCACTTTACATGCCACCCTTGAAAACCCAAGCGCCACGAAAAGAAATCTGAGTGCCACTTGCAATTACACATGCAGCTCCCGTAGCACACACCTCTCTCAACTGGTGAGGCTATTAAAATTTCATCTCAAAGAAGCTCTGTGAATAGAAGCTAATATCTTTCAGCAATTTAAATTCTCTGGCTGCAGGACTTTGGTTTATGAATTGCAAACTAACCAATTCAAAAGCACAGAACCTTCATTTTTAATTTCACATTTATTCTTGCCAGAAGAAAAATACTTTTTCGGGAAAAAGCAATAACATCTTTTGCCTGAACTCCATGAATTTCATTGTTTGGAAGGCATTTTCATAAGACTTACCTTTCTGGCAACTCCTAGTATTCTTTGGAAAGCATCACAAATGCAGAAGGGCATAAATTCACTCAGTAAAGTACCACATAAACTCTCAACTACCTGACAAAGTAAGGAAAAGTGGAATTCTAATATTCACATTTAAGCAGTCACCCATCATTAATTATGCCCTGAAAATAGGATTAAAAAGTCACTCTATTGGTGATTTACAATAAAAATTTTTCTAAAAATTACAACATGATAAAGGATAACTAATAAGCCACAGAGAATACTGCTTAATCTTTGTGATGATGAAGAAGGGTCTAGAGCATCTGCACCATAAGGATTTGTCTTGGCACTGCAGCAGTGTACCAGGGAACAGGGAATTCTAGTTGAAGACATACCAAGTGACAGTTGACTGTGTAATCTCTACTCAATTGGAAGTCAGCTTTTAAACAACTGGCTCTGAGGCCAGACAGCCCTGCGTTTGCATCTTAGCTCTTCCATTTCACAGCTATGAGGTCCAGGGCACAATATTAAAAATTTCAAGTGCCTCTCCTCAATATGAAAACCTCTGCTGTAAGGCTGGGTTATCTCTCCAACTCCATCAGTGCCTCCGGGTATTGTGCAATACCCCTTTTGTAAGGAAGGGAAAGAGCCATCCAAACAAACTGACAATATGAGTTTATCTATACTAATAACAGGGTAATATGCAAATTGTTCAGGACCTGTCACAGTAACAACCCATTAGCAGGATGCATGTACAGCAGGTGTGTGTGTGTGGGGGGGGGGGGGGGGGGGGGGGGGGGGGGGGGGGGGAGAGATGGCCACAGGAAACTGCAGCATTGGGGATGGGGGCAGGACCGCAGCAAAGAGGCCTCTTCTCGCGCCTGTGCCTGGGGTCCAAAGGTGCACAGAGAGGCCCCTCTGCCACAGGCCCGTCCCAGCTGGGGGGTCTGCAGGCTCCCCCAGCTCCAGCCTACCTCTTTGGGGCAATCCATCAAGGAGCCCCAGGTGGATGGATGAAGCCTACCTCTTTGGGGCAATGGGCTGCAGGGCTCCCACACCGTGACAGAGCACAGTCCATGCTGGGGGAACCCTACCCCACCCCAAGTGTACAAATTTTGTGCACAAGCTTCTACTTTAGACTAATAAAGTAGTCTAAATCCATGGGATGGATTATATAAATTTCATCCTTATTATTGGTTTTATCCCAGGAGATACAGACCCATTTGTTTGAAATATATATATGTATGTGTGTGTGTGTGTGTGTATATATATATATATATATATATATATGTAATAAATATATATATATTATATAAACGTGTATATATATGATTTTAAAGAAAGCTGTTTTATTCCAGTTGAGTTTTGTAGTTCTCCTAGGAAATTCTAAATTATCCATATTAAGGTCTTTAAATGTTTTCATAATGTTGCTTAATAATTCCGTTTGGTAATTTTAAATGCTTAGTACTTAATCAGCAATTCTTAGATCACCACAAAACCAAAGTCTAAGAAATTTCAAGAGATGGTCAGACTGTGAGCATGTAGAAAAACAAAGTCAATTATTAGTGTGGAATGCTTACTACTCTCTATAATTAACAACTACCAAAAATTATTAACAGAGACAAGTATAAGTTTTTAATTTGAATCCTTTGTGCCTTACATGCTTTGCACATAAGTATTATTAGACGAATAATAATCAGTTACCTTAAAGGAAGTTAGCAAATACATAGTTATTATTGCCTTGTGTACCAATCCTTACTTTTCAAATATATGTGCTTTAAATAACAACAAAATGAAATTTCACACCTTGACCTCATGTTCAGATTTCCTAGTACTTAGTACTAAAGTGGAAAAAATAGCCCTACCAATCTAAAACTACTTGAGAGCTATATATTAAGACTTGTTGATTTTGATAAAATAAAAACTCTGCATATAGTAGATTAACTGTGCAGTAAGTAAAAATGATACCAGATGGAAGGTAAAGTTAAAACTAAATGTATCAGAATATTCCTATCTAGTTAAAAATAACGCCCCGCTTACTTACTGAAATTAAATTTTTATTCTGAAACCTTAGTGGGTTAATAACTAAATATATGAAAAATCATGCAACTAATCTAAACGAACCTTCCTGGTAATATAAAGGGGGTTACACTTGAAGAAAAATATATTTTAAAACATTTTCTATTGTTTTATCTAAAAAACTATATTTTCCCCTATTTAAAACTGTGCAGTAACAACTATTTCCTGAGATACTACAATCTGGGTTTTGGGTATGAACTACTGACAATTTAAAGAAATGAAGAGAAGACTAGTTTGAGGTCAATTTCCAAACCAATATAAACAGGTTTAAAGGATTCATTTAGTTAATAGGTCACATGTATTTTGCTAAAGTGACCAGATTATGAATTTCTAAAATATATATATATATTTTTAATCCTTGACAGTGTTGGTGGAAGTTGAGATGATGATTCAACTTGCTTCAAGCAACTGTCCTCCCACCCACCTACAAAATTCCCAAACCAGAGTTAGTGTCTATACAGTATGAAACATAATAAGGCAAACAAGTTACATCCCAATAATCTATAAATGGGGGGTGGGGAGGGACAAGTATGGTTTCTACTGGTACTGGCCTTCAAGGCAGTCTAGACAGGTAGTAAATAGCACAAGGTTCTATGCAAACACAGCACTGACAGAAAGCGTTCACTTCCTGCATGCTAAGGACTACACCAAAATAAGTTAATTCCTTCAGTATGTCTTGCTTTGCTAGCATATTTACTGTAAAACATGTAACAGACACTTAAAATAGAAATCAACATTAGAGGGATATTTTGGAAAGCAGGTCTTCCTTAAGCTGTGGAAAAATTTGGGTGGCCCAGATTCCTTCCTTTCTTAAAATAAGACTATTTTTCCTTCCACTCTAGAAGAGAGGTGGAAATGTTTACATGGATACATCTGATGTGTTGACACAGCTCTTAGCATTAAGTCCTTCAAAAGGGCGATCTTTTCCTTCAGATTCTGCAACAAAGCTCTGATTGTCACGGTAAGCTGAAAAGAAAAGAACACATCCTAAGTATGCCAGTCCCAAACAAAGCGAATCCTCTAAAAGTATCATGTAAATGCTGCTTCATGTGCTATGATTCAATCAAGGGAGAACTGGAAGAGACCCTTAGCCATCCTCCCAATGACAGCCTCAGGGATGACAGAATTTTAATGGTCACTACAACCTGAGCAGGTGGTAAGGAGTCATGTCTAACACGGGCATTGACTGGAAACTGTCACTTTGATCACACCATCTACTGACTTCTGTCCCCTGAGAATCAACCCTCTGATCTTGTCTGTCCTTCTTGGAGCCACACAGGAGACGGTGTTCTCCAGGCTTCATTCTCCCCAATGAGAACCCACCATCTTACTAGGTAAAACACATTTAAAAGTTTTATAGCAGTGTGCTCTTTCTACACACGAGGAATGTTAACCATACATTGCTCTTTTTCCAGAATTGTGTGAATTTTTTCCAATCATTCTATAAACCCAGAGGAAATTTTTGTGAGTATCAGTGCTACCTTAAAGGATGGAGGAGGAGTGGAGAGAGAGCTTCTTAGGAACTTAGAAATGTGAAAAATAAAATTGCCCACATAAATTAAACATAGTCAACTATGAATGAAATCAGAGATATGTTTCAAAAGACAGACTCTAACAGGTTTCATTTGCTGTCATATAAAAAATGGCAATTACACAACTGTAGTGGAAGCAGGGGTTCCCTCCTCAGATTAACAGCAGAACCCCAGAAACTGGCCAAAAGCTACCCACATGAAGCAACCTTCAAAGAATCGACAGCCAAGAAAAGTCTAACCTTAACTATTCTATTATCCTAGGGACCACAGAAAAACCACCTACAATGTTTATGGAGAAACTCCGAGGAGAAGATATTTCTTCTCATTCACGAAGTAAAGAACTAAATAAACAAACAAAAAAAGCAAACACACACACACACACACACACACCAGGCCTAAGAAGAGTCTACAAACTTAGAGATCAAAAGTATTCAAGAGATAGTGCTCACAAGGGCAGCACATACACTAAAAGTGGAACCACACAGAGAAGATTAGCATGGCCCCTGTGCAAGGAGGACGCGAAAATTTGTGAAGAGTTCTGTATTAAAAAAGAAAAATATTCAAGAGGTAAAAGAATATGTAGTCACTAAAAAGTACGACTGAAATAAAAATGTTGACATAGAAAGCCATCCATCATAATTTATTAAAGGAGAAAAAAATCAAGTCATAAAACACAATGTCACCTACACATGAAAAAAACAATCCAGGAACTAAATACATTAAAATGGCAAGCGTAGTTATGTAAGTAGTGGGAAAATGATTACTTTTGTAGTCAGAAAAAAAACTTATATTATCATAATTTAATAGAAACTTTACAAAGAATAGAAAAAGAAGAAATGCCTAATTCATAGTTTAAGCTTACCCACTCTGATAACAAGCACTAACAGAGATAATGGAAAAAGGAAACCACATGGCAATCTCCATTAAGGGTTATAAATGTAAAAGTCTTTTTAAAATATTAGCAAAGCAAATTCAGAATTCCATTAAAAATTACAATAGACCATCACCAAGTAAAAGTTACACTAGTAATTTAAGATTAGTTTGTTATGAGAAAATCTAATAATAAAGCAAATAGTGTTACTGATTAAAAACAGAAAAATATATGATTAATACAGTATGAGAGAAATATATAAAAACAAAACAAAGAAAGAAAACTATGAATGAAGCACTTATGCCTTAATTGCAATATTATTTAACTTTGGTCTAGAAGTTCTAACCAATGCAGTAAGACAAGTTAAAGAAATACATTAGGACTAGAAAGGAGATGTAATTATTATTATTCAGATTATTAATAGTCTATTTGGAAAAGTTAAGAGAACTGAAAGATTATTAGAAATAGGGAAAAATTCATTATGCTGATCAAAACTAAAATAAAAAATCAAGGACATTCCTAAATTCAGTAACAGCTAGGGAGAATATTTTAATTATTATTTTAAGACATTATTAACAATATCAATACAATCTAAAAATTATCTAGCACAGTACCTGGCCTATAGTAACTGCAGGAAATATTGCTGAAGGGATGAGTAAAAGGACAGACTCAATATTGTAAAAAATATAAATGCTCTCCAATTTAATCTATTCAAAAATCCCTTTTGGACTTTTTTTATAGGACAGGAAGTGGTAATTATGGTAAAGGCACAGCACAAAGTTCCTTTTCATGAAGTTGTGAAAGATCACGATAAATGAAAAAAATATAGAAAATTCATGAATAGGTAGAATACCAGGGCATTAAACAATTAGATAATAAATCTTTATTAAAAACTACAAGAGTATGATGTTGGCAGCTGCTAACAATTTCATTAGTGAAATAGATCAGAAGGTCCATAAAAAGTATAGTTGTGTTAAAGTTCAGTGAATGAGATACAGAATATTTCATATGTTTGGGGGGAGTGGTAATTAATAATTTATCAAATGGGGGAAAATCAGATCCCTACCACACACACCAAAACAAAACGCAACTATTATAAAGATTTATGTGTTTAAAAAAATAAAAGCATAAGGAAAGCTTAATAGGTAGACAGAGCTAGATGGCTATCCAAACACATCAACAGAGCCTATATATTGACATCAAACTCAGAAACCAATTGTTTGTCTTTGCCTGTCTGCTAATAATACTAGTCATAATAATACGTATACTTGATCTTTTTGTTCTATATAATTTGTTTATGATTATTGAACATGTATGAGATAACTGTTAATACTCTTTTACTGCTTATGTAAATGTCATACAAGATACCAAATACATGAATGAGATAGATGGCAAAATCTGGATCATGATAATTCACAGTACAGAACTGATTCAGGGTGTTTTCTTTTTTGCAGAGAAGGCTGTAAGACCTGACTGCCTCCTATTTACCTACCCTTCCTTTTGGGGAGAAATTAGGCCTCCATTCAAATCCCATGGTAACGGCATTGCCCTATCCCCAATGGTCAACAAGATGATGTGGATACTGAAACTTATTAGGAATGAACCTTCCTAGATCTGAGACCACATTATTCTAAACCAAAAGGCTGATTTATGACCAAAACGGGGAATTGTGGATAAAAAAAAAAAAAAAAAAGGGTGTTCTATGCAAAATAACCTCACAGGGTGATCTGATCATAAATTCCTAATTGGGCAGGTCATAGCGGTAGTCAGGCCCAAGACCTGTTCTTTCTTTAGTAAAAGGTTTTAAGTATGCTCTGCCCATTGTTCTTGTTCATCTAAGTTAACACACCTTTAAATTACCATAAGTAAGCCCGGCTGGTGTGGCTCAATGGTTGAGCATCGACCTAGGAACCAAGAGGTCACCAGTTCAATTACTGGTCAGGGCACATTCCCAGATTGTGGGCTCGATCCCCAGTAGGAGGCGTGCAAGAGGCAGCTGAACAATGTTTCTCTCTCATTGATATTTCTGTCTCTCTATCCCTCTCTCTTTCTCTCTCTAAAAATCAATAAAAACATATTTTTAAAAAAATACCAGAATACCCCTGGAAGTGGGTATTATCCTCAAGACAGCAATTAATCTTATTAACTATACTGTAATCCAATCCCTGCTTTGATTCCTCCAATCTTCCTTACCGTCTCCTTAATTTCAAATGCAAAAACAAAAAGCTGCAAAACTATTATTCTCTCTCTTTCCTGCTTCCTTCCATTCTCTCTGGGGGGGAGAGGGGGGGAGAATCAATGGAAAAATTATTTTTTTAGAAAATCACATATACCTTGGTTCTAAGAATTCACTCTTACAAGACACTTCTAAAAATACAAAGAAAAAAAGCACAAAGCTATTTATTGCAACATTATTCATAACAGCAACAGACTGGAAACAATCTAAATGCCCACTAGAATATTATACAGCCCTAATGAATTAATAGAGAGATTTCTACAATAGAGCAAGATACAAAAGAGCATTTTGTTTAAAAGGAAGAGAAAAACACACACACAGAGAAATGCTTATTTCTGCAAAAATTAATACAGGAAGAATAAATCAGAAATTAATGAAAATACTTACCTATAGAAAGTAGGTGAAGAAAGAGCGAGAGACTGAGATGGAAACAAAACTTTTGAGTGTACTTTTGTGTAAAATTTTGACTTTTTAACAATGTAAATGTTTTACATATTTAAAATTAAATCAACAAGGTGGGGTGGGAAGTAAACCCTAAAAGTGAATATAAACAGAAACAAAGGATAGCATAAGACAAAGAAAAAAGAGAATCAATTTTTACATTTTTAAATGTAACATATAAAAAAAGACTATTATTCTTTTGGTGAGAATGAATACTTAAAGAAATGAGGACGTTGCCTCTGGTCCTGAAAACCTAAAAGAGTTACTATCTGGGGTGGGGAAAGTGTAGCAACCCTAGAACTAGACAAAAATGGTTAGAAACTTTTAAGATAAAACAGGAGAAATTAAAGAGATGTCATGCTTCATTTAGTGTCAGTGGTTAAGTGACTATTAACTGTTTGGTTGTAATGTCAATGCAACAAATAAACATGTAGGCCATTATACGTGCACACATACACACACAGACAAACCCTCAGAAATAGGGGGGTTTTCAGACCTCAAAGCTCAAACAAATCATTTGCAGTACTACTAGTAATTCCCTCCTGGTCATACCTTGGTTGTACTTTCACCATTTCTTTCATACTGGTTTCTTTGTTGAATTTTCTCAGCAATCTCTTGTGCAATTTGACAAGTAGAATCATATGTGGAGAACCTATATCGAAGTTATAAAAGGAGAAAAACATTTAAGGTACTTTAAAAGAAATTTATGCATTATATATTTTATACTATATATATATGTGAATTTTTTTCATGTATATCAAAATAGAGCAGGTGATTCAAGACTTGCATTATTAAGAAAATAGGAAGGAGACTCAAAAGGAAAATTGGATCCAGTCCCAGCTTTACTACATTTCCCCTTTTTCTCCTCCACAATATCTTCTATAATTAATAAAAGTGTAATATGCTAATCAGACTGGATGTCCTGCAAGCCGACCTTCCGGACAAAGCTGGGGCTAGGAGGGAAGCCTGGGGTCCTCCATGACTGCCAGTGGCCGGAGGGAAGTCCTGGTCCTGGGTGTCAGAGGGAAGCTGGTGTCAGCAGCCAGGGAAAGAAGCCCTACTCTTGCACAAATTTCGTGTAGCAGGTCTCTAGTCATTTATAAAAAGAACAGTTTAGTGGAGGTATCACATTCCCTGACTTCAAATTATACTAAAAAGCTACAATAATCAAAAAAAAGACACAGAAAAATTGAATAGAATTGAGAGCCCAGAAACGAACACATATGTATGTGGGCTGCTAATTTTTGACACGAGAGTCAAAACCATACAATGGAGAAAGGAAAGCCTCTTCAATAAACAGTGCTGGGAAAAACTGGAAAGCTGCATGCAAAAGGCTAAAACCACACTACTATTTGACACTATGCACAAAAATTAACTCAAAATGGATCAAAGACCTAAATATAAGACCTGAAACAATAAAATACATGGAAGAAAACACAGGTACTAAACTTATAAATCTTAGTCTCAGAGAAGGTTTTGTGAATTTGATCCCAAAGGCAAGGAAATTAAAAGCAAAAATAAATGCATGGGACAGTATCAAACTAAAAAATTTCTGCACAGCTAAAGAAACCAACAAAACAAAACACAACCAACTAAATGAGAGAAAATATTTGCAAACAATACTCCAATAAGGGTGGCTAATATCTAAAATATATATAAAAAAATAATAATAACTCAGCTGAAACCAGTGTGGCTCAGTGGATAGAGCGTTGGCCTGTGGACTAAAAGGTCCCGGGTTCAATTCTGGTCAAGGGCATGTACCTTGGTTGCGGGCACATCCCCACTGAGGGTTGTGTAGGAGGCAGCTGATTGATGTTTCTCTCTCATTGATGTTTCTCACTATCTCTCTCCCTTCCTCTCTAAAAAATCAATAAAATATATTAAAAAAACACACAACCCATACATACAACTGAACAACTAAAAACAAAAAATTCAATGAGAAGAGGACTTGAACAGACATTTTTCCCAAGAAGACACACAAATGACCAACAGATATATAAAAAGATGATCGGAGAAACCAAAATGGTAGCATAGGTGAACACCTAAACTGCTGCCTTAGGCTGAGGCAACAAGCTAAAATTACAACTAAAAGAGAGAACAGACATCATCCAGAACCACAGGAAAGCTGGTGGAGTGGAAATTCTACAACTAGAAGGAAAGAGAGGGGCTCACGGAGACTCAGAGGAGCTGCAAAAAGCTGAGGAACAGACACGCGCATGGAGAGAGCAAGTGGAGGAGTGCCTGGCTGGCTTTCTCTGGTGGGAGGAAGACGGAGACTCCCAACTGCACTGAACCCCTTATCCTACGACACTGAACCCCAGTTCCGGGCAACACTCATACGGGGGGAGTCTGGACTGTGAAAAGGGAGGGGTGCACTGAAATTTAGGGAAGCCGTGAAAGGGCAGAGGTTTGGGGCGCGCACACCACTGTGCACAGAAGACGGACTGCTGATTGTACCACTGGCTTTCTCTAGTGGGCAGGAGACAGAGCCTCGCAACTGCGCTGAACTCCACTTCTGACTGCAATGAATCCCAGTTTCGGGCGAGACCCTGGGGACCCAGACTCATATAGATCTCAGAGCACAGGGGAGCCTGCACACAGAGAGACTGCAACGATTACCAAGAGACACTTGAGACTCAGGGGCCGCGTAGAGCAGGACTGACTGGAAGCCAAGGCCGTCTACTAAGCCCTGAGACTCCACTCCATCCAAGCTCAACAGAGAGGCTTTTGCAGTTTTGCAAGTCTTGAATCATAAGGCTGATTCCAACACAGAAGTTTTCCCGGCATAGTGAAAATGAGAAGACAAAAGAACATCACAAACAAAAGAAATAGAGAAAAACAAACAACTGGATATAGAGTTCAAAACCACGCTTATAAGGTTTTTCAAAAATTTCCTAGAAAAGAAGGATAAATTTAGCGAGACCCAAGAGATGAAAAAGGACCAACTAGAAATTAAATATACACTTACTGAAATAAAAATATTATACAGAGACCTAACAGAAGGCTAGAGGAAGGCAAGAATCAAGTCAAAAATTTGAAATATAAAGAAGCAGAAAACACTCAACTGGAAAAGCAAGAAGAAAAAAGAATCCAAAAATGTGAAGATAGTGTAAGGAACCTCTGGGACAACTTCAAGTGTACCAACATCAGAATTGTGGGGGTGCCAGAAGAAGAGAGAGAACAAGATACTGAAAACCTATTTGAAGAAATAATGACTGAAAACTTCCCACATTTGGTGAAAGAAATAAACTTACAAGTCCAGGAAGCACACAGAACCCCAAATAAAAGTAATCCAAAGAGGACCACACCAAGACACATCATCATTAAAATACCAAGAGCAAAAGACAAAGAGAGAATATTAAAAGCAGCAAGAGAAAAGCAAGTAGTTACCTACAAGGGAGCACCCATACAATTGTCAGCTGATTTCTCAACAGAAACTATGCAAGCCAGAAGGTATTGGCAAGAAATATGCAAAGTAATGAATATCAAGAAGCTACAATCAAGATTACTCTACCCAGCAAAGCTATCATTCAGAATTGAAGGGCAGATAAAGAGCTTCACAGATAAGAAAAAGCTAAAGGAGTTCATAAACTCCAAACCAGTATTATATGAAATGTTAAAAGGTACTCTTCAAGAGGAAGAAGAAAAAGGTAAAGATAAAAACTATGAACAACAAATATATATCTATCAACAAGTGAATCTAAAAATTAAGTGAATTAAAAATTTGATGAACAGAATAAACTGGTGAATATAATAGAATCAGGAGCATAGAATCAGGAGCATAGAAAGGGAGTGGACTGATAATTCTCAGGAGGAAAGGGATGAGGGGGTACAGGGAGAGACTGGACAAAAATCATACACCTATGGATGAGGACAATGCAGGGGAGGTAAGGATAGAAGGAGGGGTGGGAGCCAGGTGGAAGGGAGTTTTGGGGTGGGGGGAAGAGAAACAAATGTAATAATCTGAACAATAAAGATTTGTTAAATGGGAAATAAAAGAATGATCAACTTCACTTGGTGTAAGGGAAATGCAAATTGAAACTACAAAGAGATACTACCTCACACAATGTCATGTTAGATTGGGTACTATCAACAAGACAAGTAATAAGTGCTGGAGAGGATGTGCAGAAAAGGGAACCCTCATGGACTATTGGTGGGAATTCAATATGGTGCAGGCACTGTGGAAAACAGTATGGAGTTTCTTCAAAGAAATTAAAAATGGAACTGCCTTATGACTCAGTGATTCTACTTTAGGAAATATATCTAAAGACATTCAAATCACTAATCAGAAAGAATATATGCACCCCTATTTTCATTGCAGCATTATTTGCCATAGCTAAGATTTGGAAGCTGCCCAGCAGAAGAGTGGTTAAAAAAAAATAGCAGGAGTACATTTACACAATGGAATACTACTTGGCCATAAAAAAGAAGGCAATCTTACCTTTTGTGACAGCATAGATCGGCCAGGAGAACATTGTGCTAAATGAAATAAGCCGTTCAGAGACAGGCAAGTACCATATGATTTCACTTAAATGTGGAATCTAATGAGCAAAATAAACTGACAAAACAGAAACAGACTCATAGATACAGAGAACAGACTAACAGCTGTCAGAGGGGAGAGAGGGGTTTCAGAGCTAGGTAACAAAGGTGACAGGATTAAGGGGGTGAGGGGGTGGAATATTCATAGACACAGGCCACATGGGATTACCAAAGGGAAGGGGTGTGAGAGAAAGCAAAAGAGTGGGTTAGACAGGGAATCAATTGTGACGGAAGGAGATTTGACTTTGTGTAGTGAATACTGAATAAATACACTATACCAATGATGTATTATAGAACTGCACACCTGAAACCTATATAATTTTATTAACCAACTAGAGGCCCAATGCATGAAATTTGTGCAAGAGGCTCAGCCCTTAGAGCTGGTGTAGCTTGCCTCGGCAGCTTGCCTTGGGCCTCGCAGCCATTGTGGCTTGCTTCAGCCTGGCTTCATCCAGAAGGTCATCCAGAGTCCAGAAGGATGTCCGGAAGGATGTCTGGTCTAATTAGCATATTATGCTCTTATTATTATAGATGTCACCCCAATAAATTCAATAAAAGCTTAAAAAATCAAAAATGAAAAAAAAAAAATTTTTTGAAGAGGAGCTTAGATCTGGCTCTGTGGTTCCAGAACATACATATGAAAATCAATAAATAATAAGATACAATATTATCTCCCACAAAAATTCGGGGTATAAATGGTATTTCTGGAGTTCCGAAAGCAAAGAAATTACTGTCATCAAGGCACTCAGACCTGACAGCTTGAGGCCAAAGGCTACATCTCAGGCTGAGGCAACAAGCTAAAGCAAGCCTCTCATTCAGACAGATGCCAGGAGCACATTTTAGAAAATGGTAAAAGGCACAAGGAGCAGAAGACGAAAGGAATAACATGTGTCTGGCCCCTTCAGTTGAATGATGGCCCTGCGTAGGAAGGTAAAATTTAAAGTGATAAAAAGGAGAAGCTAGTTTCTGAAGAGCCTAGAACACCAGCCTAATCAGAGATTTATAAGAGAATTTCAGAGCTATAGGTATTACTTTCACACATAAAGCAAGGCGCTGATGAGGTTAAGTGAAATGCTGAAGATCAAAATCCCAGGGGTCTCACCCGCAATCCAAATTTAGTTATAAAGAGCAGTGGTTCTGAAACTTTGCTTCATATTGAATAAATGTGAATCTTTTTTTTAATATATTTTATTGATTTTTTACAGAATGAAGGGAGAGAGAGAGAGAGCTAGAAACATCAATGAGAGAGAAACATCGATCAGCTGCCTCTTGCACACCCCCCACCGGGGATGTGTCCTCAACCAAGATATGTACCCTCGACTGGAATCTAACCTGGGACCCTTCAGTCCGTAGGCTGCTGCTCTATCCACTGAGCCAAACCGGTTTTGGCTAAATGCAGAATCTTAAATAAATAAATAAATAACACACACAAAAAAAATCACCACCAACTCCTGCCTCTCCCCACAACATTCTGGTTAAATCGGTATGTGGTTTGCCCTGGATAGGACGAGTTGTAAAAGCTTCCAGGTGGTTCCAATCAGGAGCAAAATTTGGGAACCACTGACCTGGTAGTAATGAAACCCCATCACCGAATCAAGCATACAAGTGCCTCAAGTACTAGTTTAGGAAAATTAACCTGAACTCCGTTTTAATAAGCTGTTGGGAAGAAGAGAAAGTGACAGGAGACCTGTACAAGACTTCTAAGTTGTTCAATTACATAACCAGTCACCAGTACTGACTCTCTGCAAGGCATAAGGCTATAAAGGACTGGATTATGGTAGAAATGGACAGCATAAAAGAGATTTAAAAGAAAAAAAATAGGAGGTTAATGACTAATCTGATGCTATAAGGAGTGAAGAAAAAGGAGATGATTAGTTTTCAGGCGTAAGCGATGCCATGAAAGAGACTGAAAAAACTGGAAGAGAGATAATAAAAGAAATTTCCAGACTATGCACTGGGCCTTCTTCTAGCACAAAAACACTGAATGCATGGCTAAATTGATATATGCATAACACAATAAAACACGCTCAGAAAACAAAGAAATGAAACAAAAATAGCAAAATATTGATAATTCCAGAAATTGAGTTATGAGTATAAAGGGCTTTTTTTAGAAATGGTGTATCATCAACAAATAAGTTGCCCTAGCAGTAAAGCTAAATAACTTTAGTAAAGAGCCAGTTCAAAAACAATAACCACTCGGTACTTGTATTAAACTGAGCTTACCTACCACTTGCTTCGATATGCTGTAAGACAGTAACTGCTATCTATATTCCATTTCTAAATGCTAGAACACTACTCAGGAGTGAAGCATCATTGACCTATGACTTTCAACAGCATGAGGCAAAGCCACAGTCAAGTCTGTTTTCATAGGGTTTTCAAAGTCCCATTGCATATTCCTTTCTAACCTCCAGATCAGCAACCCATTTTGCAAGGTAACTGATGCTCCACAGCCAAGTTCCCCCATTGCTTCTTTCAACAGTCAAATGAGAAAGCCACTGAGTCAAGTTACTTGAGAGTAACAGGAAAATTATAAATTTTTTTCAACATTAACTGTGGGAGAGGCTTCGAGTCCAATGATAGCTTCCACCAATCTAAATGGATAACCTGGGGCCCTTATCTCTGAGCTTTACATCCCATCTTATGTGTAAAGTAAGAAAGTTAGCTTTCAGGAGGTAGAAAGCAATTTAGCAAGATGTTATCAAGGGCCTTAAATTAAACATGCTCAGCCCCTTGGATCCAATAGTTTTACTTCTAAGAAGTAAGCCAAAGAAATAAGAGATGGAACAAAGGGATAGTTTTTATAATTCAAAACAAAAACAAAAAAATACCCTAATATTACAGATACAAAGGGGGTAATAAACAAGATTCATGGCATTATTATGCAACAAGAAAATGTATTTTCAGTAAATATTTAATATGGAGAAATATTCCTTTACATTATATATGTGTTATAAGTAATATGATTTTATTACTTTATATGTGTTATAAAGTAATAAAATCATTTTAAAAATCAGTAATGGCTACTATTCCACATGACAGCTAAAGATGTAAAAATTTTTCCTCTGCAAATATTCAGCATTTTCTAAATTTTCTATAGGAGTGTATACAATTGTTAAAAATAGGTGGGAAAAAATAGTGTTAAATCAAGCCATTGTCCCAGATACCTAGATCGTAGGTAGTCCTAACTTTGATCCTGCAATCCATTCTAATGACCAGGCTTAAGCAATTACAAACTATGGAGATGTCAACATAAGACATATACTCCAAAAAGAACTTTACAGAACTGTAATGTTTTTAATTATTACATAAAAAGGCTCGAGTCTGATAAACTATGGCAATATGTTCCTTGGGATCAGACCTGAGTCTTTCGTCATTCAGTCCTTGAGGATTTAATTGTTGAATAAAATAAGCAATTAAACAGCTATTGTTTTTCTGCAAGGGTTGTTGCGGTAGAGTCTTCATGATATTGAATCGGGTAAGGGTAAAATACCTTATAAACGAATGCGTAATTCCCCTCCCAGATTCCTACAAGTTTTTTTAAGGACTCACAGACGTGGGTCCTATTGCCAAGAGGTTACTGACTGGCTGGTGACGATGGATTCTAAACTTGTGAAATAAGGGGGTTCATCAGATGGCCAGGCAGCCCACAGAAAGGTTACTTCGACTGCACTTTCACAGAAGTCCAGCGAAGCCTGCATCAGCCAGCTCCACAGCAAGGGAAGCGGGAAATCCCACGGCGAGCGGAGGGTCCAGATTTCAGCGCGAGCCCTCAGCTCCGAGGGGCTCATTGGTCTCCTGCCCCGGCCATTCCTGCAAACACCGAGGGGTGGCGGGAGGTGGCAGAGACCCGGTCGGCAGCGGAAGAGTCCTAGCCGCCCCTCCTCTTATCTCTAAAGGCCTTCAGCCGCAATGCCCAGCGGTCGCCTGCTTCCCGGAAACCCGGCTACCCTCAAAGACCCCACTGGCGAGGCCGCCGCCACCCGGGACTCACCAGGGGTCCGGAGCCATAGTGCTGTCTCCGCCGCTCCCGGACACTTCCTGCCCGCAGCAGCTGACTACGGCGGCCCGCGCGGGTCATACCCCGCGCTCCGACCCTAACGCGCCGGAACCTGCAATTTGCCAAGTGAATACACAGCAAGCAGGTGTTAGACACTGGGATAAAGGACAACGTTCCGCCGAGGAACAGTAGGTTGGAGCAATCTGCTTCCCCTAAGAGAAGTGAACAGCTGGGTACACTTAAAATAAAATTGTTGAGCGAGCCGACACCGGTTTGGCTCAGTGGATAGAGCATCGGCCTGCGGACTGAAGGCTCCCGGGTTCGATTCTGGTCAAGGGCATGTACCTTGGTTGTGGGCACATCCTCAGTAGGGGGCGTGCAGAAAGCGGCTGATTGATGTCTCTCTCTCATCGATGTTTCTAACTCTCTCTCCCTTCCTCTCTGTAAAAGTCAATAAAATATATTATTAAAAATAATAAAAAAATAAAATAAAATTGTTGAACGAAATGCAATCATTTTCCCTGCTAGTGGAAGTGTCTATAAACCTCCTGCTGATAACAGAAAATTGTGTCCTGCTTAAAACAAAAACGATCGTGGTAATAATTACACAAGTGTGTAAGTTCACTAAAACTCACTTTAAGTGAATTTTATGATATGTAAATTATACCTCAATAAAGCTTAAACTCTTTTTTACCCAGCTTCAAACTAGCGACCTTAAGTATTAATTATATATTATTTTATGGCAATCTCCCCATCAGAAGAAATCCTTAGTTTGATTAATTTTTAAATGCCAATAAGTACTTGATTATATAGTTATCAAAAAAGATCACTGACTCTTTACATGAGGGAAAGAGTAATTTTTCCTGTGCATTTGGTACCCCCTGAATTTGCAGAAAACTAGGAAAAAGAAGCCCTCTCCCTATTTGCAAAAGAGCTTGCGCGAATTTGAACTCCGCTGGCTAGGTTTAGCGCGGGCGTGAACCTGATGCGCATGCGCACGTCCGTTACCATAACGACCAGAAGACGCTATATGTCCAGGAGGTTGAGGGAGAAGTGAGAGGTGTCTCTGCCTGATGGAGAATCAAATTTCGCTCAAGCCCGAGGTGGCCGAAGCAGCCGATGTGGCTGAGCTGGAGCTTCAGGCTGTGATCGGCTTCAATGGTGAGGCCATGAATATATCTGGGTTGGGTGGTGTGGGAACCCTGGAATGTGTAGTGCTAACAGGAGCAGTGAGACAGCGGGTGGTACCTGGCAGACAGGTGGGATGCTGACATGAGCTTTGGCCAGGGCCATACATGGGGGCCGGTTGGAGGGTGGAGGGAGAACAGCTTCTCTGGCACAAAAGCCTTAAGAGAGTCAGTTCTTCGCTCCAAGTCTCAATGAACCGGATGGTTATTGGCAGCACGTCCTAAAGGGACCAAATGTCTCCTCACAAGGCTATAAAAATGAATAAACGTGTTGTAACCCTTCTCTCACCAGATCAACCTTCCCTGGCTCTAACCCCCATGTAGTTCCAAAAGCTGTCCCCCCAGCCTCAGTAACTACTGGATTACCCAGCCCATGATGTCCCCTGGGACCAAGTAACTTCCAACTTCCCAACTGCTGTATACATAGGCACCGCTTTAGGGGATGATCCTGTGCTTTAACTCGAAATAAGGATTCTATTGGTGAGGACATCAGACCACAACAGAAGCCAAAAAAGACGCCAAGGGGAACTGAAGGGGAGAGAGACTTTGGTTAGAGGGGGCCGGTTGTTCTGCTCAAATCCTTACTTACAACTGCCTATTATTTTGGACATTAGGGTGAGAAATTATTTTGTTTTTTCTGAAAGATGAAAAAAGCAATGAATCACATTTCTTAAAAGCAAGATTTTTAAAAGTATATTGTAATGTCTGGAAGCTTTAAAAATGTAAAATTGTACATACAGAACAATCAATGACCAAGATTTTAAGAGCATTCTAGGACCTGACTCTTTATCTTATCTTCATTTTAATTTAACGATCTCTTATAGAAAGTGGGCACTTAGTATTAACTGGTTTGGCTCAGTGGATAGACCTTCAGCCTTCACACTGAAGGGTCCAGGGTTCGATTCTTGTCAAGTGTACATGCCCAGATTATGGGCTGGATCCCCAATAGGGGCCGTGCAGAGGCAGCTGATGAATGGTTCTCTATTAGATCAATGGTTCCCTCTCATCATTGATGTTTCTCTCTCTCCCTCTCCCTTCCTCTCTGAAATCAATAAAAATATTTAAAAAGAAAAAGAAAGTGGGCACTTAATACATCTGAGGTATGGACCATCTTTAGACCTGGTTCCAAAATCATTGGTAAAGGAAGTAAGTGATCTGCAGTTTGTGCAAAGGGTCACACTGGTGACCAGTATAGAGCCTCAAATATAGAGCTCTGCAACTGAAGTCATGCTGCTCTGTAGCACTCCAAGAGTAAATATATGGCAAATTATATCCCAATGTCTTCCATGGCAATTAATTACTAATTATCTTGGCCTTTTTACTTTATTTATTTATTTTTAAATACATATTTTATTGATTTCAGAGAGAAAAAGAAAGGGGAGAGAGAGATGGAAACATTAATGATGACAGTGAATCTTTGATTGGCTGTCTCCTGCATGCCCCACACTGGGATAAAGCCTGCAACCCCAGGGCAAGTTGCCTAACTGGTAATTGAACCATGACCTCTTGGTTAATAGGTCAACACTCAAGGACTGAGCCACGCCAGCCTGGATATCTTGGCCTTTTTAAATGTCCCAAATTAATTGAACATCTTGTTGATTTTGTGACAATTTGTATTCTCACCTAGTCAAATATACATTTATTTAGAACCACCACATGCCAAGTAGTGTGCTATTCACTGTGAACACAAGGACAAATTCATAGCCATACTTAAAAAGAGTTTTTAAAAATAGAAAAATGCAGTGAAACCACAAAAAAAATAGCCATTATTACATTTCCCAAAATATCACTGTTCAAATTTTGCTGTGATCCTTTCACATAAACACATATATCACTTACATATAAATATGGTGTTTTTAATAAAAATTGATTCAGACATATGTAATAACCTCTTATAACAAGAATTCCACTTAACAGTATGCTATATAAATCTTTCCTTAGCAGTAAATATACTCTATGCCATAATTTTTAATACTTTAATATAATATTCTGTTGCAAAGATATGCTACAATTTATAAGAACAATGCCCTGTTCGTAAAAATTTAGGATGATTTTCATTTTCTACATTTATTTTTAAATGCTACAAAGAACATCTATCTGCTTAGGTAACTTTTTTACTCTTTTTTTCTTAGGGTAATGTCTGAGTACATTTTACAGATTTTTGATGTACCCTCCAAATGCTATACCTGACATGGAACAGAAATGTGTGCCCCAAAAGCAGGCGAATATTATAGTAGCATTATTTCTTTTTGTGTGTGTGTCATTTTTTAGCATTATTTCAAACCACTGGAAATTGAAAACAACCAAATGTTCATCAAAAGTAGAAGGACAAATAAATTGTGGTATATTTACACAATAGACTGCTGTGCAGCAATAGAAAAGAATGAACTATTTATTACATACAGCATGGCTAGATCTTACAAACATAATGTTGAATGAAAAAATCTAAATGTAAAAGAGTGCAATATTGTATAATTTGATTCACATAAAGTTCTAAAATGAGGAAAATTCACTTACAAACATAGAAGTCAAAACAGCAGTTACCTTTGTGGAAATATAAACTGGGCAAAGGCACTTGGTAATAATCTCCCTCTTTATCCAGGTCTCAGTTGAATTGGTATGTTTACTTGGTAGAAAGTTACTGGGTTTTCTTGTATTTTTGTCTTTAATGAAAAAAAAATGGTTAAGAGGATTAAAAATGGCAGTGGAGTAAGTGGAAGCTACACTGATACTCTCCCAAGAAAACAACTAAAATACAGAAAAACCAGCCTGAAAAATCAGCTGAAGACTAGCTGGAGAGAACTCTGATAACCAAGCACTGGAAGTGGAGCCTGCATAGAGACAAGGACATCTTTCTCCTGTGATTTTTGCTAAATACCCTGTTTCCCTGAAAACAAGACAGTGTCTTATATTAATTTTTGCTCCCAAAGATGCGTTAGGTCTTATTTTCAGGGGATATCTTATTTTTCCATGAAGGAGAATACGGTACACATTTATTGTTGAACAAAAAAAAAAAAAAGCAAATTTATTACCTGTATATGGTAGTAGTTGTCATCACAAACCAGCTCACTGATTGACCGCAGCGCAGCAGGATCTGTTCAGGCAGTGCGAGATCTCTTTAAATCAGGAGTAGCTTTGGGGGCCTTATATTCTGGGGAGGCCTTATTTATTGGAGGAGGCCTTATTTATCAGGGAGGTCTTGTTTTCAGGCAGATGCCTTATATTAAAGGGAGAGGCAAAACTGGAAGTAGGTATTATTTTCGGGGGATGTCTTACTTTCGGGGAAACAGGTTAGGAGGTTTTGACCTGGGGGAAAGACAGTCATCCACCCTGTAGTACAATCAAGGCTGATAACAATCAGACTACAGGCAAAGGCGATTCTCTCTGGAGGCTTTGAGCCTTTGCTTGACCTCCTTCTGCAAGCATGTCAAACTCAAAAGGCTAACACGGGCCAAATAAGCAAGATTAAGTGTATGTGGGTCGCAAAAAAACAAAAGCTTCAATTTTCATAGAAATGTAGGTTTATTTCCATAGAGACATGCTGAATACAAAGGGCTGAGTGAGTCATCGTTAACATAAAATATAGAACATTTTAATAAAAATTAATATTTTTTCTTAAACATTAACTTACTAAACACTGAATAATTGCACAAATTAATAAGCATAACACAAAAAAAACCTACTTTCTTGTTCTCTGAAAGCGAAATATTTCCTGTTTCACACACCAAACGAAGCCAGTTCAAGACTAATAACATGGCAATTGACTGCTAAAATATTCACTGCTATACTAGTATTAGTGGAGAGAAATGGTGTGCTGCACAAAAGGCCCGGAAGGGAAGTGAATGCAACACGATGATAGTAATCAGTCATTATCGAAAGTTGTGGTTCATTATTAATAATTATGTATAACAGGATATTGTAAAAATTAAGCTATGAAATTTGTATTAAAACATTTCTGACATACCGTTATATTGGGTGGGCCATAAAAATATTTATTGTGGGCCGCATGTGGCCTGTGGGCCTCAAGTTTGACATGCTTGCTCTAAGGCCAATTAAGGCTAATAATCAGACTGCAGGATCTGAGCCTTTGCCTGATCTCCTTCAGGGCCCAGGTGTAGGAAAAGCAGACCCTGGTGCACATCTTGGTCCTTTCCAAAGGCATGCAGCTCCAGAACAGGGAGCCACAAGCTGTGGATTACTGATAGCCCTAAACAGGGTACTCGGGGCAGAAACAGCATATGACTGTCCTGAGCTAGAGATTTGGAGTCATAGCAAATCTATCTAACACCTAGACACAAAACCAAACAAGCAGCCAAAATGTGGAGACAAAATAATAATAATAATAATAATAATAATAATAATAATAATAATAATAGAGAAAGAAAGAAAGAGAATTCTCCAGAAGAAGAGATAAATGAAATGGAGATATGAAATTTATTTGATATAGAGTTCAGAATAATGATGGCAAAAATGTTAAAAATTTTATAACACTACTCATAAAAAAATAAGCAAGCTTTATGAAAGTTTGGGAGGTCAAGGAAGGGATAATTCAAGTAGTCTTTAAAGCTGGGTAGGAGTTAGAGTAAAGACTGAGGAGCAGAACATTCCAGGCAGAAGGAAATGGTGAGCAAAGAAGGAAGGTAGAGCATGTGGGGACTGGTTGGAGAATGGCAAAGGTGTGGTGTGGCTTCAGAGTCAGGGAGGGCAGGATAACCCAGGAAAGAACCTGGGATTAGATTTTAGAGGCCTTAAATACTAGGTAATTGAGTTTAGTCTCCACATGGAAATAAATTAGAAGCAAACAAAAGTAAAGCCCCTTTTATCATTATGACACTAGAATTCATTGTAGTTTCGCATTATAGTTTATGAGTTTTAACTTGAGGGAGTAAATGTTTAACTGTACTTGACTTTTTTAGGTATTTTATTTTAATGGGAATTTATTATGTAAGCAAACCAAATATAGTTGTGTTGCTTATGAAAGCATTTTATAAGGCTTCTAGTGGCCCAGTGCATGAAATTTGTGCACATTAAAAGGGGGACCCAGAGTCAAGTTCCCACCCACCCACATCTGCTTCAAAATCATGTGAGATCCAGACGGGGCTGCCCCCCACCCATGGGCTAGATCCAGACCCAGCCAGTCCCACCCTTGTCAAGCCCCACAGAGCAGGGGGCTTAGCATCAGGTCCCCTGGTCTGGCACCAGGAAAGGGGGCATGGCCTGAGGTCCCCCAGGTGATATGGGGGCATGCCTTGAGGTCCCCCATCAACCCCTGCTGAGTGGGAGGGCATGGCTTGAAGTCCACAGTCAAGCCCCACCTGGTGGGGGGTACAGCCTGAGGTCCCCCAGCCTGGTGCTGGGGGAGGGGGAGAGCAGCCTGAGGTCCCCTAGCCCAGCACCAGGAAGAGAAGTGCACTTTGAGGTCCCCTGTCAAGCCCTACCATGTGATGGGTGTGGCCTGAGATCCCCTGTCAAGCCCCATGGGGGAAGGGAGGGTGTAGCCTCAGGTCCCTGCTGATTGCTCATTATGGCTCCTTATGGGAAATTGGCCTCAGCTCTGGGTGCAGGCCATCTTTGTGATGGAGTGATGGTCAATTAACATATTCCCTCTTTATCAGATAGGATTATTATATAGGATTATTGTATAGGATAGGTATTGAGAGTTTGGTATTGACACAAGAATAGTCACATTCACCAACTGACTGGTAAAGGAAGCTAGTGACCTGCAATAGATAAGCCTATGCTTTTCCTATTATGCAAAGAGTTCTTAAACTACAAATATCAAGGTTACCAAAATAGACTAGAAGTCTGCAAACTATAGCCTGTAGACCAGTGGTTCTCAACCTTTCTAATGCCACGACCCTTTAATACAGTTCCTCATGTTGTGGTGACCTCCAGTCATAAAATTATTTCTGGTGCTACTTCATGACTGTAATTTTGCTACTGTTAATGAATTATAATGTAAATATCTGTGTTTTCTGATAGTCTTAGGCTCTACAGCAGTGGTTCTCAACTTGTGGGTTGCTTCCAGTCAAGGGCATGTACCTTGGTTGCACGAACATCCCCAGTGGGGAATGTGCAGGAGGCAGCTGATCAATGTTTCTCTCTCATAGATGTTTCTAACTATCTCTCTCCCTTCCTCTCTGTAAAAAATCAATAAAATATATATTTAAAAAAAATTGGTTTAAAAAGTTACAGTCTGGAAATGTTTTTGGAACTAGATAGAGGTATTACCATTGGATTGTTCATTTTTTAAAATATATTTTTATTGATTTTAGATTTGAGAGAGAGGAAAGGAGAGGGAGAGAGAGATAGAAACATCAATGAGAGAGAGACAGCAACATTGATTGGATGCATATACTGGCATTTTCTGTTAGGATTGGCTCTTTTGGTGTTAGGTTTAAGAAGTCTTTTCCTACAACTTGTATATAATTTGAGTCTTATTTTTCACACTTAGATCCTTGATCTACCTGGAATGTATTGTTTGTGGATGGTGGGAAGTACAGGTCTTATTTTACTTTTTCTATGTGGCTAGCCATATGATTATTTATAAGGAGCCTGCAATTAGAAATAAACAAATACACATTTTAGTAGGAATAGATCACCCCCAGACATAAAGCTTAGTATTATGAGAACTTATTACATAAAACAGGAACAATAACAAAATGAAAGAAATAATTTACTCGGTAAATACATTTGGCCACTTGAGCAAAAAGGAAATCTATTTAGTTACTGAAATCACACTCTGCACCAAAATAAATTCCAGAGGGAGTTAAATATAACAGACAAATTTATTAAAAGGCCAGAAAGCTACATTAATAAATATGACACTTTGGTTGGAGAATGGAAATACGTATCAATAAATAAGATTTTGAAGTATCCAGGAATAACTGTAATAAGAAATGTGTGAGATCTTTCCAAAGAAAAATTGCAAATCCTACAGGGTGAAGTACATAAAAGGAGAATATGGAAAACATACCCTCTTTTTAGAAAAGAGACATAATGTGTCCTTATGGAAATGATCTTTCCTTAAATTAACCTATACATTCAATACATCCCATGAAAAATGACTTTTTAACAAGTCAAGCTGAATTTAAAGCTTATATTGTAAAATAACTATGAAGAAGAACTAAAACAAATCCTAACCAAAGTGAGTGAAAGGGGGACTTGTGTCTATTTCATATTAAAACATACTATGAAGACCTGGCTGGATCATTTAGTTGGTTAAAATGTCCTCCCAAGACATCAAGGTTGCAGGTTCAATTTCTGTTCAGAGAACATATAAGAAGCAACCAATGAATGCATAAATATGTGGAACAACAAACAATGTTTCTCTGTCTTTCCCTCTCTCTCTCTAAAAATAATCCTATCTTATAAAAAACCAATATGCAAATTAACCATCACTGCTACACCCACGGGCCACACCCACCAGCCAATCAGGAGTGAGTATGCAAAGTAACCAAACCAAGATGGCTGTGGCCATGGAGCAAGAAGGAGGCTTGGGTTTTCCCGGCAATAGAGGAAGGCAAGCTTTCTGTACACCCTGGCTGGCCTAGGCCTCCACTCAAGGTTACAAAGTTTCAATTTATAGAAATAAATCCCAGATACCACGGCCTCTACTTGGGTCACTGGGGGTGTAGCAGACCTGAAAACCACCACAGGCCCCTGGCCCAGGCTGCCCCATGCCCCAAGGGAACCCCCACCCTGATCCAGGAAATCCTTCAGGGCAAACCAGCTGGCCCCCACCCCCACCTGTGCAATAGGCCTCTATCCTATCTAATAAAAGAGTAATATGCAAATTGACTATCACTCCAACACACAAGATGGCTGCCCCCATGTGGACACAAGACAACTGCCACAAGATTGCCAGAAGAAAAGGGCAGTTGGGAGGGACCAGGCCTGAAAGGGAGGGCAGTTGTGGATGATCAGGCCTGCAGAAAAGGGCAGTTGGGGGAGACTCATGCCTACAGGGCAGAGCAGTTAGGGGGAACCAGGCCTGTAGAGGAGGGCAGTTATGGGCAATCAGGCTGGCAGGGCAGTGGTTAGGGGGTGATCAGGCTGGCAGGCAGAAGTGGTTAGGGGCAATCAGGAAGGCAGGCAGGCAAGCAGTTGGGAGCCAGCAGTCCTGGATTGTGAGAGGGATGTCCAACTGCCCGTTTAGGCATGATCCCAGTAGGAGAACATCAGGGTCCTTCCCTCTGGGCCTGACAGGATAAAAAGGAGCTCAGGAGAGTCAAGAAGGAGAGGAGGAAGGGTTACTCTTTTATTAGATAGGTTACAGGCCTGTTGCACAGGTGGGGGTGGGGGTCAGCTGGTTTGCCTTGAAGGATTTCCAGTAGGATCAGGCCTAAATGGGCAGTTGGACATCCCTCGAAGGGTCCCAGATTGGAGAGGATGCAGGCTGGGCTGTGGGACACCCCCTACTCCCCTGTGCATGAATTTCATACACTGAGCCTCTAGTCAATAATAATAATAATAATAATAATAATAATAATAATAATACATATTGCAAAGGTTTGAAATTGTTGACATCATTTTTGGCAAATATCTGGAAGATGGCATCTTCCTGTGAGGGGTCTGGGGCTTCTTCAGAGTGCCTGGTAGAGACTTAGGACTGAAGCCAGAATGTTATCTTTATCAAACTTGTGCTCAGGGCCGTGAATTCACGTTTCTCCAGTGCCTGTGTTCTCAGGAGAATGCACTTACCAGACAGGCTGGCTGTTTGTGCCTCAGGCATTCTTGCTCCTTAGAATCACAAGAATTGGCCCGAGGGCCTTGCTGTTGAAAGTGAGGTTCTTAGACCAGCCTCAGCATTGGCAGCACTTGGGAGCTTGTCAGAAAAGAGGATATCTCTGTCCCGCCCCAGACCCAAAACCAGAACCTACCTTTCAACCAGGCACCTGGAGAGTATATGCACATTACAGTTTGAGAAGTCATACACTAGACTGACCTTGTCAGTGGACTAAAATTACCTATTACCCATCACGTATTTTCGTTGAACTAAGGCTTATATAAAAAACTTTCTCCTTTGCACTCATTTTTTTTTTTTAATTACCAGCCACTTCTGTACCTCCTGATTATTTTTAATCTCTCTCCTTTAGGACATGTGCCCACTGGTCTGAAATGCCACCCTGACCAGGAACACTTGATTTTCCCTCTGGGTTGCACAGTTCTCATTCAGGCGATAAATACAAAGCAACAGAGTTTTCTGCATGGTCACGGCAACAATGTCTCCTGTGTGAATGTCTCCAAGAGCGGGGTGTACATTGCCTCAGGACAGGTCACATACATGGGCTTCAAGGTGAACAAACTGAAAGCAGCTCACTGTGAGTTAATTTAGAGGTGCCTGCCTAGCAAACCTGCCCCACCTACTAGTAGGTTAGCTCTGTGCAGACATACGTGTGTAACCTTCCTCCTCTCCCTCTTGACTCTCCTTGAGCTCCTTTTCATCCTGTCAGGCCCAGAGGGAAGGAACCTGGTGTTCTTACACCAAATGCTGCTGGAGTAAGAGGCACCTTTTAAAACCATTTCCATTTTGTTGCTGTGGTGCTTGTAGGACATGATGTACTTTCTAGAAAAGTGACATTGCTATTATTCTTCGCTGAGGTGGGTAGCCATCTCCTCGGGTTCTTGAAGGCCTGTCTGTGACTTGACTGTGTATTCTTTTTCCCAGGCAGATATCATTTTGTGGGATTACAAGAAAAGGGAGCTGATTGCTCGGCTGTCACTCCACAAGGGCAAAATTGAAGATCTGGCCTTTTCATCAAATGATCTGTACTTGGTATCACTCGGAGGCCCAGATGATGGAAGGTAACAAATTAAACATGCTTAGTTATGTTCCAGCAGACATGTTTCTAGACATGCCAAGCACCCTTTCCCCTTTAACATTCCATGTTGTGTAAAAGCCGAGGAAGAAAATGCCACAGGACTCTGGCTGTGCATTGAAATGCGCTGAGGAGCTTTAGAAAATTAGCAGTGCCTGGCTCCACCTGCAGACAATCAGCTTTGATTGGCCTGGCGTTTGGGAGCAATAAAAGCTTCCCACATGATTCTAATGTGCATCTAAATTCTAGAATCATTGCTATTTAAAAAAATAAAAGAAACAGGTGACATCACCATCATTCTCAGCAGCAGCAGCATCAAAGGCAACAGATGATTTTTGTGAGCACTTACTCTGTGCCAGGTGTGTGGTGCACTTGAACTGTGGTATCCCATTTAAGCCTCACAGCGACTCCAGGAGATGGGAGCTATTGTGACCAGGAGGAACTAAAAAGCTACCAGCTGGTAAGTTGAAGAGCTGAGAGGCAAACCCTGGTGGTGAGACACCAAAGGCAACATTATTAGCTTGCCTCGCCAAGACATGACCTTTGCCCTCAAGGAACTCATAGTCAAGTGAGCAGGCTGAGAATACATACACATGAAATTGGGGGGAAAGCTGTAAAACACTGAATTAGGAGGAACAATCAGTGCAGTCCATATGCCTATGTAAACAGCCTGGAGAAGAAGAAAAACAACACCTGAGGTGTGCGCAGAATTCAATACTTAGGTGGACTCAATACAAGGTATTTCTTGTTTGACCTCCATGGTGTATTACAAATGAGATTAAAAAAATGAAATTTACTTTTATGTGTAGTTATACAGTGATAGCTCTGTGTGTATACCAGACTTGACACAGTGATATAAGTGATAGTTCTATATGTATACCAGACTTGAGGTACTGATATAGTGATAGCTCTGTGTGTATACCCAGATTTGAACATCAGGTCCACAGAGTTTTAATGATATTTCCACCTTTAATAGTTATTCCTTTCCCCTGTTGAGTAGTTACACCTTCCCTGGGCCACCCTCATTGGACTGTGATAAGAAATGTACCCAGAAATCATCAATCATTATTCTTAATTTAACTTTAAAGCAGATGCTTTCAGCCATGGGTGCACATGGGAATCACCCAAGGAAATCACCCAGCTACTGATGCCTTGTCTCACCCCAAAAATCCCTGGAGCTTGGCAGTGAGGCCCCTTCCACTTCATGTCTTTCTGCCAGAAAAATGCCCAGGCTAGACCTAGGGGGAGAAAAAGATGGCCCTTTAGCCAAATGTAATCTACAAATTGTTTGTCTCCTCTGTCATTTTAAGTTTGATTTAGGCTATCTAAAATTTGCTTGCAGAAGGTTGGGGGATGTTGAGAAAAACATTCTACAGCAAGTTTCTTTTCCATCTTTTCCGAAGAAAGAAAGAAAGAAAGAAAGAAAGAAAGAAAGAAAGAAAGAAAGAAAGGAAGGAAGGAAGGAAGGAAGGAAGGAAGGAAGAAAGAAAGAAAGAAAGAAAGAAAGAAAGAAAGAAAGAAAGGAAGGAAGGAAGGAAAACAAACCTTGCTAGGCAAGAACATGCAATATACCCACCCCTGAATAGCCATGGTGGTAAGGAAGACAAGGTTCTGAGGATTGGTTTTGGATAATCCTGGGTCAAACCTGGCAGGGTCCCTTTTACCCAAACCACCTGGATTCTACACACAGGATGAGGAATAGAAGGGGTGTTGGGGACTGTAATAGACATTTGACAAGTTTGAATGTACATGCTTTTAAAAATATTTTGTAAACTACTTATGAACCTTTTTTTTGCACTAATATTATCATATATCAATATTGTAATGCACCCTGCTTTTTTATTAACTTGACACGAAGAACACATTCTGTGTGTGCACACATAGACATATGCCACATTCTTTACAATGACTGCACGGTATTCCACTGCATGGATGTGCTGGAATTTACTCACCCAACTCTCTCTCTTGTGGGAACCTCTTTCCACGTCTTACGTGGTTCAGGGTTCCCGGGTCAGGGTTCGGGTTCTGGAGGCCGCACGCAAACGAAATGAGAGACTAGAAAATATTAATTTGGTGATATTGGGGGGCCAGGCAGGAGCCTTCCTCTAGTGGAAAGGACTGCCACTTGCTCTGGCCTTTTTCTCCCTTTTATTAAGGCTTTGGGACACACCCCTAGCCTTTAGACAGGAAATAACAAAAACAGAAATTAACATGAAACAAACAGATAGAGGTTGCTTCAACCAATAATGTTTCAACTAAACAGTGAGTAATTAGCTCTGACCTTTCAGAGCAATTAAGGTTGACCAGCCTTCTGGCTTCCTGTTTATATCCATTTAGTGAGAACAATATTTGGTTTCCGACACTCTCTGGCACTACCTTTTACTTCATTTTACACTTTAAACTTACTTTTTGAAAAAATAAAACTATACAGGTCCATGATTTATAAAGAAAGTATGTTTTCCAACTATGAAGATGGATTCAAAATACATATTCCCTCTACCAAGAAGAACTCCACTCTCCTGAGCACTTAGGTTCTTTCTTTACAGCTCTATTGAGATATATTTCACGTACCATCCATTGAAAGTATACAATTGAGTGGTTTTGTGTTTTTGTGGGTTTTTATGCTAAAATACTTCCCCAAGGAATTTTTTACATGCTGTGTTTTGTAACCATCACCACAATCAATTTTAGAACATTGTCAACACACCCAAAAGAAATACCATGCCCATTAGCGGTCACTCCTCATTTCTGCTCCACCACTACCCTCTCAGCCCCAAGCAACCTCTAATCTGTATTTCTCTCTTTCCGCGCCCAGCAGGGACAGAAAGCGGGTCTAGTTCCTGAGTAAAGGAGCTGGGGATTGAGAAATAAAAAAAAGAAAGAGACAAGACACAAAATAGAAGGAAAAGCTGGGGCCAGGTGGGACCTTCGTCCTCTCTGATCAAGGGACAGGGACCCAGAGCTGATACAGCAAGTTTATTTTATACCCCCAAATACCAGGAAGTTTTACCAAAAGTTAGGGTCAAAGGAGATTACTTGCATTCTTGAGTAGACCCAAGCATTTCTAGTGCTTGACTGGATTTACATATCAAAAACACATTACCAGACACCTGGGCAAAGGTAAGAGTCAGTACTGATAACACATTGCCTCTTTGGTGAATGTGTATCCAAGAGGCAGCTCTGCCTGTTGCCTAGGACTCAGCTGACAAAAATTTAAAGAATGCCCATATGCCTTCCCAGGGGGCCTCTACACTAATCTACTTTCTGTCTCTATAGATGTGCCTGCTCTGCATGTTTCCAGTAAATGCAGTCATACAGTATATGGCCTTTTGTGACTGGATTACTTTATTAAGCATGTTTTCAAGGCTCATTCATATTGTGGCATGTATCACTTCCTCATTCTTTTTATTGTCAAATAATATTCCATTGTATGGATATACCACTTTTTCTTTATCCATTCATCAGTTGGTGAATTCTTGGCTCTTTTCCACTTTTAGGCTATTATTAATAACTAGAGGCCCAATGCAAGAAAATTCATGTAAGAATATGTCTTCCTTCCCCCAGCTGCTGGAACCAGCTTCCCTCTGGCACCCGGGACCAGGCTGCTTCCTTCCTCTTGTTGCCCACAAACACCCAGGACCAGAGCTGGCTTCCCTTCAGCCCTGGCTTCATCAGGAAGGATGTCCAGTCTAATTAGCATATTACCCTTTTATTACTATAGACTAGAGGCCTGGTACAAGAAATTCGTGCACAGGGGTTGGGGTGTCCCTCACCCCAGTCTGCACCCTCTCCAATCTGGAACCACTCGAGGGATGTCCAACTATCCATTTAGGCCTGATCCTACTACACGTTTAGGCCCAATCTCAGTAGGTTTTGGCCTAAATGGGCAGTTAGACATCCCTCTCACAATCCAGGACTGCTGGATCCCAACTGCTCATCTGCCTGCCTTCCTGATGGCCCCTAACCACTTCTGCCTGCCAGTCTGATCACCCCCTAGCCACTCCCCTGCCAGCCTGATTGATGCCTAACTGCTTCCCTGCCAACCTGTTTGCCCCTAACTGCCCTCCCTTACAGACCTGGTCACCCCCAACTGCCTTCCCCTGTAGGCCTGGGTCCCACCCAACTGCCCTTCCTTGCAGGCCTGGTCACTCCCAACTTCCCTCCTCTGCCAATCTGGTCAACCCTAACTTGCCCTCTCCTGCAGGCTTGATCGCCTCCAACTGCCCTCCCTTTCAAGCCTGGTCCCTCCCAAATGCCCTCCCCTGCTGGCCATCTTATGGTGGCCATCTCATGTCCACATGGGGGCAGCCATCTTATGTGTTGGAATGATGATCAATTTGCATATTACTCATTTATTAGATAGGATAGAGACCTGGTGCACGGGTGGGGGCCAGATGGTTTGCCCTGAAGGGTGTCCTGAATCAGGGTTGGGGTTCCCTTGGGGCATGGAGTGGCCTGGGCAAGAGGCATGTGGTGGTTTACAGGCCCACTACGCCCCCCCCCCACTCCCCCCTGGTAACCCAAGTGGCGGCTCTTATATCTGGGATTTATTTATCTTCTATAATTGAAACTTTGTAGCCTTGAGCCAGGCCAAGGCAGGCCAGAGTTG
Source organism: Lasiurus borealis (assembly GCA_004026805.1). NCBI lineage: Eukaryota > Metazoa > Chordata > Mammalia > Chiroptera > Vespertilionidae > Lasiurus > Lasiurus borealis. The sequence goes on along the minus strand of PVJN01002892.1, from coordinate 14,215 downwards.
CAGAACTTTGGCTTCCTCCCTCACCAGGGACAACTCAAGCCTCTTGCTTGCTCCAGTTTCGTGCTGTTTGTTGTGATTTATTTATCTTCTATAATTGAAACTTTGTAGCCTTGAGTGGAGGCTAAAAGTTTGGCTTCCTCCATTGCTGGGGAAACCCAAGCTTCCTGCTCGCTCCATGGCTGCAGCCATCTTGGTTGAGTTAATTTGCAAACTTGCTTCTGATTGGCTGGTAGCCATGGCTTGTGGGTGTAGCAGAGTGATGGTTAATATGTATACAGTGGTACCTCGAGATACGAGTGCCCTAACATACAAGATTTTTGAGATACGAAGCCATCAAGTGATTTTTTGCTTTGAAATATGAGCAACATTTGAGATACCAGTAATCTTGCAGATCGGCCGGCTGCACACGACCCATCAGTTTAACTTGACTCGAGCATCTCATAGTTTCCAACGCCTCAGTCAGTGTTCTTTCTTACCTCGTTGTCGAAGCATCTTTTGTGCATTTACATACTTTATCACATTTCTTTTTATAACCATGGGTCTGAAGAAAGCGAGTGGGAAGGTCAGTGCTCAGAAGAGGATGTTGTCTATTGAATTAAAGCGTGAAATCATAGAAAAATATGAGCAAGGTGTGCGAGTGGCTGACTTGGCGAGGAAATACGGGTATAGTACTTCAACGATATGCACTGTGCTTAAACAGAAGGAGTCGATAAAGAGTATAATGCCAGCTAAGGGCGTTACAATAATTTCTAAGATCCGTAGCTCTCTCCATGAAAAGATGGAGAATCTACTGATGGTGTGGGTGACGGAGAAGCAGCTTAAAGGAGATACATTAACACAGGGCATCATATGCGAGATGGCACAAGCAATTTACGGTGATTTGCTGGATCAGACCGTGCACACTTTCATGGATGAAGCATCGAAAGACTCATTTAAAGCCAGAAGAGGCTGGTTTGATAACCTCAGGAAAAGGTTCGGCATTCACTCCATCATCAGGCATGGTGAGGCAGCAAGTTCGGATGTGAAGGCAGATGAGGATTACCTCAAAACCTTTTCCGAACTAATAGAAGCCAAAGGATATATCCCCTAGCAAGTCTTCAACTGTGAGGAAACAGGGCTTTTTTGGAAGAAGATGCCGAATAGTACTTAAATATTGGCAGAGGAGAAGGCGATGCCAGGCCACAAACCCATGAAGGATAGGCTAACTCTCACACTGTGCACCAATGTGAGTGGCGACTGCAAGATCAAGCCTCTGCTCGTATACCATTCAGAAAACCCCAGAGTCTTTAAGTCACATAAGATTTTAAAAGATAAACTGCAAGTTATGTGGAGGGCAAACCCGAAGGCATGGGTCACCAGGCAGTTCTTTGTGGAGTGGGTAAACCTGGTTTTCGGCCCTTCTGTTAAGAAATATCTACAGGAAAAC
>PVJN01002892.1:0-12689 GCA_004026805.1 Lasiurus borealis | reverse complement strand
TGACGGAAAACACAAACCTCACCCTTCCAGAGTTCTGGAAGAACCACTTTAACATCGTGATATGCCTCAGAATTATTGATCAGGCCTGGCTGGCTGTTACAACGAGGACTTTGACCTCTGCATGCATGGAAGAAGCTGTGGACTGAGGCCGTAGCCAAAAGGATCTTCGAAGGATTCGAACACGAGGTGCCAGTGGAGGAGGAGATAGTGTCTCTGGAAAATCCATGGCCTGGAGGTGGATGAGAGAGACGTGAATGAGCCCGTCGAAGAGCATTCTCTGAAACTCACCATGGAGGAGTTACAAGAGTTGCAGTCTCAGCAACATGCGGAGGTTCTCCAAGAAATTGGTTTCGAGGAGGAGCCAGAGGTGGAGGAGATCTCTACAAGTGACATAAAGGAGATCTTAGGAATGTGGGAGAGGGTGTCACACTTCATGGAAAATAAACACCCCGAAAAAGTTGCTACTGGTCATGCATCGAGCTGTTCAATGAAACTTGCCTCACCCATTTCAGAAACATTCTGAAAGGGAGGAAGAGGCAAACCTCGTTGGACACTTTTTTTTTTAAAATCGGCCAAAAATGCAAAGACCAGTAGCAATTAAGTTCAGTGAAGATTAGTTAAGTGACAATCAGTTTAGGGATAAAGTGTAGCATTAAGAGTGTAAGGAGTAGGTAAATACACTTTATAAAACCAGTTTATCCCTTTACATTCTCTTTTATTATGTTTTTGTACAATATTTGTCATTTATAAATACATTTTTCTTATTCAAAAACAAGTAACAAGAACAACTGGGGTGACATATTGGGGGCTGGAACGGATTAACGGCATTTCAATTTATTTCAATGGGGAAATTTGCTTTGAGATACAAGCAACTTGCATTACAAGCAAGGTTAAGGAAGGAATTAAACTCGTATCTCGAGGTATCACTGTATTACTCATTTATTAAATGCTGCTATGAACATTCATGTATAATATTTTATATGTACAGCCTTGACCAGTTTGGCTCAGTGGATAGAGCGTCAGCCTGTGGACTGGGGAAGGGGAGGGTCCCAACTTTAATTCCATTCAGGGGCATGTACCTTGGTTGTGGGCACATCCCCAGTGGGGGGTGTGCAGGAGGCAGCTGATTGATGTTTCTCTCTCATCCTCTCTGTAAAATAAATAAATAAATAAATAAATAAATAAATAAATAAATAAATAAATAAAATATATTTTAAAAAGAAGATTTTGTATGTACACATGCTTTTATTCTCTTAGGCATAAGGTACTTGATTTTAAGACGGGTTTTTGTTGTTGTTGATCTAGTTATCAGTATAATCTTTTAAGTGATATGCCTCTGAAATATCCCATGTTAGATGGTAACTATCAATTTCTTACTAAGGAAAAAAAATAAGTACGGCTCTTATAGTTTCTTCTACCTCTCCATTCTTGGAAATCTTGGTTAGATCTTGATTTTAGATTACCTGTGATCACACGTTCTACATGTATACAATTTGGGGAATATAGACATGTTTTACATTGACAAGGTTTGTAACATTTGTATTCTATTTCTGTAATATTTGGATATATACTGACCAGAAGCTTGAGGGTGGGTCCTAGCACTCTGTTTTAACAGGCCCTCAAGTGATTCTGATACACTTTCAACTTTGAGAATACTACTTTAGGTCATCCCCTTTATTGCTTTTTCTTTTTTTCTGAAAAACTTTCCCAAGGGAGTCTTTTACATGGTATAAATGGGGGATAACTTTTATGCCTTGAATGTCTGAAAATGTCTTTATCATAGCATCAGATTTGAATGTTGCACTTGCTGGTTTCTAACCTCATAATAATTTTCCTTCATAAAAAGTGTTAAGTGTCACTTATTTGTCTTCTCAGATCCAGTATGATTGTGGACATGTCAGTGAGGGGGGTAGATCAGTGTAATTTTTTTTGTTCCTTTGTAAGTAACCTTTTTTCCCCTTTTTTCTAGAACTGTTGAAAGAACTGTTTCTTATTTTACAAGTCTGTCTTCCTCTGACTTTTTTGTCCCTTTCATTTTGGCAGCGTGGTGGTATGGAGCATAGCCAAGAGAGACGCCATCTGTGGTAGTTCTGCGGCAGGCCTCAATGTGGGCAATGCCACTGCAGTGATCTTCTCAAGAGGCTGCGATGAGATGTTTGTCACCGCTGGAAAGTACGCATCTGCAGTCGGGGATGCAAGACCCATAAGCCACTTTATTTGCTAATACAGAAAACATGGTCATTCCAGTGTGGGGGAACATGTTTTAGATCTTGGAAACATATACTGAAGTCTTAAATATAATCATTTGAAAATTCTGTGCTTCCCAGCAAAAATATTCTGTTTATCTGCTAAATCCATTCCAGTTCTGGTGCAGGTGTTACTGATAACACATCACTTACAATCCATGCTCCCAGAGAGTTTTCCAGAGTCACTTACTGGGTGATGTTTTTCCCCACCTGCTTTTGAATTAGGTTTCATGAAATGATAGTTTGAGAATGAACTGTTCCAGGAAGTCTCAAGGGTTTGACTAGTAGCTATATGAGATCCTTTCCAGTAGGGGATCAACTCCTGAACAGAGGCCAGCATCTGCCTAACCACAAAAATTAATTTACAGACTCACCAGCCTATATGAAAGCATCCTATTTCATGCCACATGTCAGTTCAAAGGTCAAACATCTGTGAATGTTGGTGGAAGTATATGGAAGTCTATGTGACTAGAACTATCTTTCTTGTCCACCTATGGCTTCCCGTCCAGAGAGAGACATAGTGTCGCCTGCTTTTCCCCCAGAGTCAAGCATTTGTGCTGCTCTACACCTGTACCACTTCCTGTCCCCACATGGTGACACATGGCACACATTTGTTCCCTGGATAGCAATGAGGAAGGGCTTATTCAGAAGCCATGACAAGACTGGCTGGGATAATAGCTAGCCCCTAAGGAACGAATCTGACTAGGGCAGTACTCAGACCCTAAACCAGCTGACTACATCCCACCCTGTATCCAGGGGCTGGTGACGATGAAGGTCTTCAGCTCTGTTCAGGTTTTAGCCGGTGGACAAGGCTTTTATGCGATGGGGTTGCTCTGCTCCTAGGCAGATGCATAAGCTGTAAGCATCAACCGATTCTTTTTTTTTTAACTCTATAATTTTATTTTTTTAATTAAATCTTTATTATTTAGATTATTACGTTTCTCTTTTTTCCCCTCCATAGCTCCCCTCCACCCGACTCCCACCCCTCCCTCTACCCTTACCTCCCGTTGACTTTATCCATAGGTGTATGATTTTTGTCCAGTCTCTCCCTGTACACCCCTCACCCCTTTCCCCCTGAGAATTATCAGTCCACTCCCTTTCTGTGCTCCTGATTCTATTATATTCACCAGTTTCTTCTGTTGATCAAATTTTAAATTCACTTAATTTTTAGATTCACTTGTTGATAGATATGTATTTGTTGTTCATAATTTTTTGGCTTTTACCTTTTTCTTCTTCCTCTTCTAAAAGAGTACCTTTCAGCATTTCATATAATACTGGTTTGGAGTTGATGAACTCCTTTAGCTTTTTCTTATCTGTGAAGCTCTTTATCTGACCTTCAATTCTGAATAATAGCTTTGCTGGATAGAGTATTCTTGGTTGTAGATTCTTGCTATTCATCATGTTGAATATTTCTTGCCACTCACATCTGGCCTGCACTGTTTCTGTTGAGAAATCAGCTGACAGTCTTATGGGTGCTCCCTTGTAGGTAATGAATTGTTTTTCTCTTGCTTGCTTTTAATATTCTCTCTTTGTCTTTTGCTCTTGGCATTTTAATTATGATGTGTCTTGGTGTGGTCCTCTTTGGATTCCTTTTATATGGGGTTCTGTGTGCTTCCCGGACTTGTAAGTCTATTTCTTTTACCAAATGTGGGAAGTTTTCAGTCATTATTTCTTGAAATAGGTTTTCAGAATCTTGCTGTCTCTCTTCTTCTGGTACCCCCACAATTCTGATGTTGGTACACATGAAGCTGTCCCAGAGGATCCTTACACCATCTTCACATTTTTGGATTCTTTTCTCTTCTTGCCCTTCCAGTTGAGTGTTTTCTGCTTCTTTATATTTCATATTTTTTACTTGATTCTTGCCTTCCTCTAGTCTGCTGTTAGGTGTTGGTATAATATTTTTTATTTCAGTCAGTGTATGTTTAATTTCTAGTTGGATCTTTTCCATCTCTAGTTGTTTTTTTTTCATCTCCTCTTGGGTCTCCCTAACTTTATCCAACTTTTCTAGGATATTCTTGAAAAACCTTATAAGCGTGGTTTTGAACTCTATATCCAGTCTTTTGTTTTCCTCCATTTCTTTTATTTGTGATCTCTTCCCTTGTCTCGGCATTTTCACTATGCCAGGAGAACTTCTGTGTTGGATTCAGCCTTATGATACAAGAGTTACAAAACTGCAAAAGCTTTTCTGTTGAGCTTGGGATGGGTGGAGTCTCAGGGCTTAAAGGACCGCCTTGCCTTCCAGTTGGCCCTGCCCTCCACGGTCCCTGAGTCTCACGTGACTGGGTAATCACTGGAGCAGTCCCTGTGTGGGTGCACTCTCTCGCAGTGCCTCTATACTGCTGCCCCTTCGGCTCCCCTGCACTCCGGGACCACACGAGTCTGGATCCCCAGGGTTTCGCCCCAAACTAGGGTTTAGTGGAGTTAGAAGTGGCACCGTTGGGTCTGTCTCCTGCCCACTCGTGAAAGCCAGTGGCAAAATCAGCAGTCGGTCCTCTGCGCACAGTGCCTTGCGCACCACCAGACTTCTGATCTTTTGTGACACCCCTAAATTTCCATGCACTTCTCCCCCTTCACAGTCCAAACTCCCCCCATTTGAGTTTCGGCTGGATCTGGGGGTTAGTGTCGCAGGATAAGGAGTTCAATGCCTTTGAGAGTCTCCATCTCCCTCCCGCCAGAGAAAGCCAACCAGGTTCTCTGGCACCTGCTCTCTCCATGCATGTGTCTCCATACCTCAGTTTTTTGCAGCTCCTCAGGGGCTCTGTGAGCCCCTCTCTTTCCTTCTAGTTGTAGAATTTCCACTCAGCCAGCTTTCCTGTGGTTCTGGATGATGTCCGTTCTGTCTTTTAGTTGTAGTTTTGAAATTGTTGTGCGAGGCAGCAGTGTAGGTGTTTACCTATGCCGCCATCTTGGATTCTTCCAGCATCAACTGATTCTGACATCTGAGGACAACATTTCTTCAGGAGTCAAACTTGAATTTGAGTCAAAACAAAAGTTTTTAGGACAATTTCTAATGTAGGTCTGCCTTAATTTCATTTGACCTTGAGAACTGAGAAAAAGCACTCTGAAGTATGATTTCTGGTATGGCGCCCTTACACTGGGCTTTCAATTTCAGGTGTTCCATCCAATTGTCTCCAAGAGATATCCTGTAAATCCCAATATTTCAGCATCCAAATGCCAGCTAGCAGAAAGGCCAAGGAAAAGCTTTTTTTTTTTTCCAGTTTAGAAAATACATTCAAAATACTTATTGAACACTTAATTATGGGAATAACTCTGGGGGCTAAAGGAAAACTGAACTTGATCAATAGATTTTTAAATATTTTCTGTCTTAAGATATTAGCTAAAGTCTTTGTGATGTTGATGATATATTTATACAATTATTAATTCAGATGAACTCAACATACGATGATGAACTATCACCTGTATGCCAGGTCTTATATTAGGTGATGATTTTGTTGGGCTTAGTCTCATTTCTTCTTCCTTGAAGACAGGACCCCCTATAATGAAGTTTTTCCTTTTAAAAAACTTCCTCACAGATCAACACCTATGAACTCTGCTTTGCTCTTTGTTTTCTTGTTTATTTGTATATATGTCTATTTTCATTCTAGTGGGCAGAGTGTTTGCTTCAAAGTGAGAGAGCCAGCTGTGAATCCTTGCTCTGGGGTGTGCAGCCTCTGCCTTTTCTCACTTGGAGAGTTGGGGGATTATAATCCTTCCCTGCAAGGTGGTTGTGACCATCAAATGGAAGATATTCGGTAGAGCACTAGACTATAAGAAACCCTCAAATGTATCTAGTACTCTTCTCCCCACCTTCAAGACATATAGGAAACAGAGAAGAGACGAGGTGGTTGTTAAATGGGCACCCACCTGATTGTGAATTTCTTTTCTGTAGTGGGACAATTCGAGTATGGGAACTGGATCTCCCAAATAGAAAAATCTGGCCAACTGAGTGCCTCACAGGACAGATGAAAAGGATAGTCATGTGTATTACAGTAAGTATTACTCTGTGTTGTTTTAAGGAATTATTAGTGCAAGTTCCTGTTAACTGCACTAACCGAGGTGTGTGTGTGTGTGTGTGTGTGTGTGTGTGTGTGTGTGTGTATGCGTGTGTGTGTGTGTGTGTGTGTGTGTGTATACATGTACCCTGGGCTTGGGTATGGAGGATAGGTCTGGACATATGAGATAGTGAGTGAGGAGGCACAGGTGAGGGAGAGTCTCCCTTCTGGAGCTCCTGTCAGAAGTCAGAGAGGAGTTCGACTAGACCAGACACAACACCGGGTGGGTCTTGTTTTACTGGGACCTGGGCTGCCACATGGAGGGAAGCAGTATAGCCAGAAGTCACATCACTGTGCCACTTAGGTTATCTCTGCCACTGGAAATAAGGTTTCTAACCATGCAAGTAATTATTGAAATGTAGTATTGGCATAAAGAGGAATGATTCATATGTTTTCAATGTGGATTCATACATGCAGACTTGTAACTCCACTCTCCATTGACTTGTTCCTCTTGTCTAACGCATAGTCATTTTATGATGTAGCCTTCGGAAAATAGGAGATATAGCAAATGCCTGTTCTCTTTGGAGGAGTACAGCTGCAACCTAGGAGCCCTTTGGAGGAGTCTCAGGAGATGGAGCCCACAGGGCATGCACACTAACCTCAGACACAGAGAGACTTCTTGTGAAATGCACAAGCTAAATGCATCTAATATTTCTGCCAGTTCTGAGTTCGGCCTCAAGCTTTTCTTACCCACGTTTGGGTCTGAGAAAATAGAAGTAGCCATGTGTATCTTTATAGGTCTTGGTGTTTCAGAGAAAGCTTATCCCATCCCTGACCAAGCTCATGGGCATCACTGAGGAAAGCCAGGTGTTCAGGATTTTTTGTCCTCTGATCCCCAGATGGCCAGTGATGACAGCTTCTTCTACCTTGGCACCACAACTGGAGATATTCTAAAAATGAACCCTAGGACTAAACTAATGGCAGACACTGGGCCTGTGAAGGACAAATTCAGTCTGGTGAGTGGAGACCATAGTCTGCTCTGCTTTTCTGTTTTCATTGATTTCTTCTATTCGCTGCCCATGCAGACTCTAATTAAGGAAGAGTCTGTGGACCTACCGAAGGCCACATCTAAATTTGCAAGTTGCATGGATTAGTTCTTAGGCCCTCATCTCTGTTTATATTCAGAGCAAAAGTATTGTTAGGTGTCCTCAATTAGGGCATCAGAACCACACCTTTTTCCCATCTTCAAAACACATGGCCTGGGGCTTGTGATTTGTAATCACATTGGTCCCAGCATGTGGGCAGACTGCCTGTTGCCATATGCAAGAGAAGCGTGTTCTTTGATCTATAAGACTATATGTACATATAACCTTTTAAATAAATCTAGATCGTAGATTTCATCTTTGGCCATCTATATTATAAATCACGAGAAGACCTAGAAATTGTCTGTTGTTTATATTTGCAGAATTCCTAACAATTCTGATAAAAAGTCCAGTGAGAGATATTGATATTTAACCAAAATAAAAAGTCTACAATCAAAGGATAACTTTATAGAGTGAATGCTGCTATTCCTAGTACCTCCAGAAAGGTACAAGGGCTGTTTCTACTCAACTTTGAATTTGAAAGCTTGTGCACCTGCTTATGTCATGTCTGATAATGGAACAGATAATTCTAACTAAACTTAGATAGCTTCCATCAGACATTCTCAAAAAGCTTTAAAATATTTCACTGTTCCTGGGAATATGTCAGAGTGTTCTGTGTTGTTTTTTTAATCCTTACCCAACGATATGTTTTTATTGATTTTTAGAGAAAGAGGAATGGGGGAGAAAGGGAGGGTGAGAGAGAGAGGAAGAGAGAGATTGAAAGACAGAAACATCAATCAATTGCCTCCCATACCAGTCCCCACTGGAGATCTAACCGGCAACCTTTTGGTGTATGGGACAACACTCTAACCAGGCCATGTTAAAGTTTTCTTAATCACATAATCATTTAATATTCAAAATTTTGAGGCAATGCACACAAATGGAAGAAAGATATAAGTAGAAAAAAGTTTAGAAATAATCCTGCAGAAGGTTGAAATGTAGTCTAGATAATGTTTTTTTCAAATTATTATTAGGAGAGGTATTCCAATATATTAAATAGATGAAGACAAAACAGATCAGGTTAAAGAAGGCAAGGCTGAGAGTGCTGCCAGTTGCAACTCCAGAGACACTCCCAAAGGACTATAGAACGCAATATGAAAACTGCTGGGCACTTTTTCTCCAGCACTTGGGATCTAAGTGCCTCCTCAGAAAAGATACTGGCTGTCTTAGTGTCCCTCTAACCTTCATCACTTAGATGCTATCCATAGCGGCACTAGGAACGCTTTCACTCCCAACCATTCAGACCTGATAGTGGATTCCACAAAGCAATGATTCCATATGCCTTTAGTGCTAGTGAAAAGAAAATCATTGTTATGGGGACAAATGGTTAGGAGGTATCACTGAAGACATTTGGTTGGAACATCAAGTGATCTTGATATCCATTTTGAAATTCTACCTAAATCTTTGTTCTATAGTTAAAAAAAGGTAAAAAATTAAAATGGTTTCAAATGGGGCTATTAGGCAGACAGTACTACAATGAAAAAGAAGAAGATGATGATGATGTGATGATTGTAACAATAACATTAAAAACATTTCCTTTGGTTTATCTCATTTGATCCTTATCACAGTCTAATGAAATAAGTACCCTTTTTATCCACTCTTTACAGATGAGGAAACTGAGGCACTTACCATTTAGGATCTCATGGCTAGCAAGGATTAGAACTGAGATACAAACCAGACAGACTCCAAAACCTGTCACTTGGACAATATCATCTATAATTTCAAAATTTTTATTTAGAAATCACATATATGTAACTTCGAGGCTCTGTTGAGCTCTCTATCTCTTTCTTCCCCAAGTCCCTGAACAAATGCTAAGAAGATGTATAGGGCTATATCTTCATCAGCCAGTCATGTACCCTGTTGTCCTGCTGTGGCACTTTTGGTTCATACCTTCATATTCTTGAGCCTTGGTTTCTCTTCTCCAACATCATGAAGTCACTTTTGAACCAGAAGAGGCAAAATTCAATTTAATGTAACTTGAAAGAACATAATACTTGTTTTATAATATTCAAATTTGATTAAGACACAAGCTTATAAAGCAATGAGCTGTATTATTATTGAAAGTTTAAAAATGTAATACTGGTCAAGCACATTTTTTTAAAAACAATTCTCTTATTTATTTATTTATTTATTTAATATTTTATTGATTTTTTACAGGGAGGAAGGGAGAGGGATAGAGAGTTAGAAACATCGATGAGAGAAGAACATCAATCAGCCACCTCCTGCACATCCTCTACCAGGGATGTGCCTGAAACCAAGGTACATGCCCTAGACCAGAATCAAACCTGGGACCCTTGAGTCCACAGGCTAACGTTCTACCCACTGAGCCAAACCGGTTAGGGCCACATTTTTAAATTAGAGCTTTATAGTAGGTGCAACAAAATGGCCATCATACATCCTTAAACTCTGAAGATGACTTTGAATATAAATGCTCTCTATTATTTGTAAGATTATATAGTTTAGATCATAAGATAGAGTCACCAGACAATATGAAGTCTTCTGTGGATGTCCTGCATGGTCTCTTTGCATTACAAGTATCAAGTGAAGACGGTGGCACCTGAGGAACAAATGCTGCTGGGGCTGTGCTTGTCCTTCTGCTCTACCTTCATCTGAGTGGATATAAAGTGTTGATTTTAGTATATTTTCAATGCACAGGTGTTTTAAAGGGAGGAAATCTGCTCCTTGCAGGACTAGGAAGCTACTTCCCGCACAGGAACTCATTGTTGGCACTGAGCCCTTTTGGCCAGCCCCAGAGTGCATCATAGACAACCCCTACAGGAGCTTCATCCAAGCCATGTATGGCAGCATTGACATGACTCTGGCCCTGCCCATTGTGTCAGGTCATGCATTGTCTTAAAGATGAACACAATTGGCCTTTTTCATGATGCTTTCTCTCCCTCTAGGGAGTGACAGCGATCAAGTGCCTGAAGATGGGGGGGTTATTGGTGGGCTCTGGAACCGGATTGCTGGTCTTCTGTAAAAGCCCCAGCTACAAACCCCTCAAGTAAGTTCCAGGTCCCACAAGTTGGGATGCAGAGAGACCCACCACAGGGAGGTTTGCGTAAAGCCCACAAAAACTAATCTTGGCAAAGTGATATTTGGTTAAGGAATTTCATTTTGCTGGTACATCACAGTAGATGGCTGTTTCTGTGCTAATGAAATGATAATGACTTATGTTGAATCAAACCAAAGTAGTCCACTGTTACCCAGGGAAATACTTCTCTTCTAATACATACACGTTTTTATTTAGTTAATACACTGAGCTATGACAGCATTAATAAGCTATTATAAACTTATTCAACAAATAACCTCAAATTTCAAACTTTCAAAATTGGCTTATTTAATGAAATGTCTTTATGCAATAAGTATCCATTATGTACCCCTTGACTATTATGTTAGAAGTTAATGCATCTGAATACAAGTTCTAATAAAAGTAGCCAACATTTACTATCTATTTCTCTGTACCAGATACTGTGCTATGTACTTTACTTGGCTTATCTAAATAAAAGAAAATGAAATGAAACTTTATACATTGTTATTAACAAGTATTTGTTGAGCACCTCTTCCACCCAACTCAATGTGCTAGATGTTATTAAAAGATAAAGAAGCTAAGGAATGGCCTTTGTCTTCCAGAACTTACAGTCTGATTTGGGGACAACGTATATTTATACAGTGTGTCCCCCAAAAATGTATATACACTTAATAGCTGGTAGCTCAATTTTGAAAGCGAAATATATTGTAATAAATGCTGCCTTTATAATTATTCAAAGTGCATATGTACATTTTTGAGGATATCCTATATAATAAAAAGCTGATACACTAATTAGACTGAACAGCAGAACAACTGCCCAGACATCCTTCCAATGAGCATACAGATGAAGCCAGGGCTTCGAGGGCCTGCAAGGGCTGAGCCCCTTGCACGAATTTTGTACATCAGGCCTCTACTATATACATATGAAAAAGTCACTATAAGAAAATATACAAGCACTTTATGGTCCAGATAAAGTAAAGTATCTCATAGGTTTTGTAAAGACACTTAGAGAGGGGTGTGCTCTTTTTTAAAAAAAATGTAATAAATCTTTATTGTTCAGATTTTACAATTGTTCCTCTTTTTGCCCCCATAGCTCCCCTCCACCCAGTTCCCACCCTACCCTCTGCCCTTATCCCTGCACTGTCCCCATCCATAGGTGTATGATTTTTGTTCAGTCTCTTCCCAAACCTACCAGACCCCTTTCCCCCCGAGTATTGTCAGTCCACTCTCTTTCTATGCCCCCGATTCTATTATATTCACTGGATTTTTTTATTCACTTGATTTTTAGATTAACTTGATAGATACCTATTTGTTGTTCATAATTTTTATCTTTACCTTTTTCTTCTTCCTCTCCTTTTTAAAAAATATATTTTATTGAGCTTTACAGAGATGAAGGGAGATGGACAGAGTTAGAAACATCGATGAGAGAGGAACATCTATCAGCTGCCTCCTGCACCTCCCTCCCCACTGGGGATGTGCCACAACCAAGGTACATGCCCTTGACCGGCATTGAACCTGGGACCCTTCAATCCACAGGCCTACGCACTATCCACTGAGCCAAACCAGTTAGGGCTCTTCCTCTTCTTAAAGAATACCTTTCAGCATTTCATATAATATTGGTTTGGTGGTGATGAACTCCTTTAGCTTTTTCTTCTCTGTGAAGCTCTTTATCTGACCTTCAATTCTGAATGATAGCTTTGCTGGGTAGAGTAGTCTTGGTTGTAGGTTCTTGCTATTCATCACTTTGAATATTTCTTGCCACTCCCATCTGGCCTGCATCGTTTCTGTTGAGAAATCAGCTGACAGTCGTATGGGTGCTCCCTTGTAGGTAATTAATTGTTTTTCTCTTGCTGCTTTTAATATTCTCTCTTTGTGTTTTGCTCTTTGCATTTTAATTATGATGTGTCTTGGTGTGGTCCTCTTTGGATTCCTTTTGCTTGGGGTTCTGTGCACTTCTTGGACTTGTAAATTATTTCTTTCACCAGGTGGAGGAAGTTTTCAGTCATCATTTCTTTAAGTAGGTTTTTAGTATCTTGCTCTCTCTCTTCTTCTGGCTCCCCTATAATTCTTTTTTTTTTGAAATTTTTTTATTAATTTTTTATACATGTTTCCCCATGCCCCCCCTCCCTCCCAGGCATACCCCAACCCCCCCAGTGTCTGTGTTCATTGGTTATGCTTATATGCATGCATACAAGTCCCTTGATTGATCTCCCATCTACCCCACCTAACTTTAATCTTCCTGCTATAATTTCAGTCTGTTTGAGGCTTTACTGCCTCT